>QBDW01001445.1:0-42616 GCA_003261595.1 Maconellicoccus hirsutus
TTTTATACTTCTCCTGTGAGGCGCATTCTACGAGGGGGTCAAAAATTTTTGGACTACATACAGGGTGTTCTACAGACCACAAAACGTGTTTTTTCTCGAGAAATTTAAATGGAAAGGGTGGGTATGTTATTATGTTGGAATCGAACACTACGCCCTAGTGTGGTGGTGATGAAAAAAAATTTTTGCAACCGGTTCAGCGGTTCTCAACCAGTTATCAATAACTCCCTGGAAAAAAGAGATATGAAAAAATGTTTTAAACAAAAGTTGTAGAGCGTTAAAAACTAATTGACAACACTGTTCGTTGCAGGACGAGAATTAAGTGGTCAACCTTCCAAGCATACGGTGACTGGACGAGAACGTTGCGTTTATTTCTGTTGGCAAGGTAAAAACGCCTCGTTGAATGAACAAGGAGCGGCCGCGTTATTGACCGTCGAACTAGATAAAGAAAAAGGCATACAACTAAGAATTTGCCAAGGATACGAACCGCCGGCATTCTTCAACTTGTTCAATGGCCATACAGTCATCTATAAAAATCGCGATGGTGAGTATCGCTTACGACTACCTTCTACCTATGTAGTTCTGTACCGTCATTCTACACGCGTAATTTTCCAAATGCGCGCCCTGGTTTGAGATTGTAGCGTAGCGCTAATTGAAAGCAAAACGCGTTTTTTTACAGTTGAAAATTCGAAACTGTTCGTATGCCGAGGAGAAACCGACTCGGAAGCTTGTTTGTTGCAAGTTTCTTGCAATGTGAAACAGTTGCGAAGTAGAGCTTCGTTCGTATTGATGCACTGCAGCACGGGAACGATGTACGTTTGGCACGGCAGAAAAGTTTCCAAGGCTGCTTCGCAGGTAATGTACTTAGCTACTTACGAGGGCGATAATACGAGTATGTGTAGGTGACTAGGTGTGCGTTTGTCGAGTAAATATAGGCCTACTGTACCCGTATGTACGAGTATATACATATACTCGTAGATCCGTGCATTTAAAAATTTGTAATTTTAGGCGTGTTCGTATATCGCGAGTAATTTGAAAAATAAACGTCCTGCCGAACTGGCGGTGAAAAATGATGTAACAATCGATATTGTACACGTAAAGGAAGGAGAAGAGCCGAAAGAATTTTTTGCCGGTAAAACGATGATTATCAAACGCTTTGCATCGACTGTGAGTAAACGTTTTGTTTCCTCTTAGGGCTGGGAAGCTGCAGCGCCAAACTGTATTTGTCGTTGAGCGAACAAGACGGTCAGTACGACTACACGCCTTTACTATACCACCTATCGTCGAACAGTGGTACTTTTTGCGCTTCTCCCATTTGGTCACCGTGCCGTCACAGCCACCTCGTAACGGCTTATCCTTTCCTGCAAGACGATCTATACTCGGCTAGTCAACCAGGTACGCGGGCCAATGCGTCAGCCGTCAACGCTGCTTTTGTATTCGTTTTTAGTGCTGACGTCGTCGTCATTGTTGGTGTTTTTAGCTTTATTCCTTTTGGATACTGGTAAAACGTTATGGCTTTGGCAAGGATGGTGGCCGGAACGTAAAGTTTTCCAAGAAGAATCATCTCGCGGTGGCGATGAAATCTCTCAAAATTCCGAAAACTTCCGCGGTTCTGCTACCGTTCGTTGGCAATTAGAACGCAGAGCCGCCATGCAAACGGCGTTGGATTATTGGAAACTGAAATACGAACGCGAACCAGTCGAAGCATTTTTAGTTTGGGCCGGCTTGGAGCCTATCCAGTTTACGAATCTGTTTCCAGATTGGCACGATAGGGACGACATAGCCGAAATGAATATTCTTGTAAGCGATATGATGGCCATGGCAACGAGTAGTCGATCGATAAAATTTGTAATTTGACGGCATCTTGTTGTACAGGATGGCAGAAAACCTGGAGAAGTGTTGCACGTCGAGCGAGAATTGGCCAGACTCACTCAATCTACGTATCCTATCGAGCAGCTCCTTCAAAGGCCATTACCGGACGGCGTTGATCCTACCAAGTTGGAATTGTATCTGTCTGATCAACATTTCAAAGTGAGTTGTTTTTTTTAATCGGCCTTCACTCGTGAAACCTCGACCCATATTACAATCGGTCTTAGTATAGAAGAGGGGAAATATCTTTTGCATGGCAAAAAAGAGGTTTAGCACGACGAGCATTCGACGGGACCTTTAATTATTTAGAGGTCCAAACTCCGAGAGCCCATATCGCCCAACTATATCCATTTTGTAGAAATTTGGTCTGCTTCATCGGTACAGCGGACTATCGCTTACCGGAAAGCTACGAAAGTTACGCTTATTCGTCAATTTCTCGGCCTCGAGTGAGGTTGTACTTGCTCAGATAGTATTAACCTACCGGAAGTCAATTGAACATTGGACTCGTTTTGAAGAATTTCAACGAATAATAAAAAAAATGTGGAAAAAAGCGAATGCAGTTGCCCTGATTTCCCTAACATTCAATTTGTAAACATATTCTGGGCATGCAAATTCGATTAAAACTGGTGGACCCGCCGGTGGCCCCGAAACGTGTCCCACTGGGTCAAAACTGCAAGAATTAATTACTCTCCTCACGTTCAAGTTTTCGCATCGTGAATTTTTTTATTCCTCGTTCAATAAATTTTCTAGTCGTTTGAAGATTTTTCTTGTCTGGGCAAGCCTTTTAACTGTTGGCAATTCACGATTTAGTCGCGGAAATGATTTTCCTACCGTGATAGTTCCTACGCTTGTCGTGATGACGCCCTTTTTGGTTGTCGGTAAAATCATACCCTTTGCAAAATGCAAAAATTGAAAAAAAAAGCTTTGTGGGAAAGAAATGAAGGGGCTCAAGAGAAGGTTCTTAACGCTGCTCGGAAAGGACCGCTGTGTGATGGAAAAGTACGAGTACATAGTAATATACTTTTCATCGCACTGCGATGGAAAAATAAACCCGATATTGATTTCGATTTTGGGTATGGTTTACACACTTTCAACGATTTCGGGAACTACTGAACCGCTTTGCATAAGAATTTCGTTGTGGTAGAATTCGCGAGGGGAGCGTACCGGCCACCAGTCGCGATTAAAAAGTAGGTACGCGGTAATTACTGAGATACATAACTGCAATTACATTCGATTGCAAGCGCTAATTTTACCTGAAGA
Source organism: Maconellicoccus hirsutus (assembly GCA_003261595.1). Taxonomy (NCBI): domain Eukaryota; kingdom Metazoa; phylum Arthropoda; class Insecta; order Hemiptera; family Pseudococcidae; genus Maconellicoccus; species Maconellicoccus hirsutus. Next base: position 3,127 of record QBDW01001445.1, read on the forward strand.
AAAGGCAAAAGGCTATGAACCTTTTTCAACAACGAAGACCTTTTTTAACAGCAGCCTTTGTTATGCGTCAGTGGCTTCAAAATTTCATTTTGATTTAATCAGTAAAATTTTATAATGACCTTTGTTACTGGTTTCGAAATTCTGGCCTTTCTCATGAAGGGGCTCAGTTTGATATTGAAGTTTTTGCTTTCACTCGTGCGACTGGTTTTTATTCTTGTTAACTGAATTGTTTTTTGTCGATTGTAGGAAATACTCAAAGTAACCAAAGAAGAATTTTCCACCTTGCCATCGTGGAAACAAACCAACTTGAAAAAGAATGCCGGATTATTCTAAAGAATCACGCCGCGCGTTTACACATACACACACCTACTTTTGCAGTTCCTACAGTAAGCCTTTTATCGATTCATCGATTTCGTATTTTCTAAGAATTTCGTTGAAAAAATTGCGCAAATTTTTGTTTTGAACGCGCGTTAAAATGCGTATTTTTCAATACAGATTTCGTACTGATTTTTGCTATATACGATTCGTCCGAATTTCATTTCGTTTATACATATTTATTTTTTACTTTTTGCATTTCGCGTTTTTTGTTTTTGCTTTTTTTCTCTTTCTTTCAACTACGTTTAGAACATGGCGGAATAGGAAAAATCGAATTCATCAATGGCGAGCACGAGCTATATTTACGCCTATTGTTTATGTTACCGAAGAGGAGTGCAAATAAGCGTAGCATTTTAATGTTAGGTGCATGTTCAATGTTCATACTTCATATTACGAGGCGTGCTTGTACGAGTATGTACTATGTAGCTATAACTACTAGCTATGTACTCGTACTGTGTAGGCAGTGTAGGTATATTCCGTATGTTCGATTGCGCGCTTCTTTTTGTTTGTTTATGTTTTTCTTTTTCTTTTTCTTTTTTTTTATTTTTTTTTTCTTTCGGCTGTGATTATTTATACGTGAAAACTTTTTGATGGATGTGAATTGTAACTTAAAAAACGTTTTTCTACTCGAAATTACGTTCGTTGTCGTGCACTACTTTTGGAATTCTGATAATTTTTTAAAGCATTTTAACCTATCGGCGTATCTCGTGTTATTTTTATTTTAATTTATTTTACTTTTTGCTCTTTTAAATGTATTTTTAATTTTTTGTCTATCTCAATGTGACATTTATTGATTGTTTTTTAAATTACCTACGTATCAAATCAGCATCAGCATGTAATGAAAGAGAACGGTAACCATTTCCTCGCTCAATTCGTGGTTGCTGTAGCGTTTAGCATTTAATAAAATCTGAACGAAAATTCTTACCTCAGTATTACTAGCTTTTTCTCGTAGATGGCGACATTTTTTGTTCGAGAAATTGTTTTAGTTTTTCAAAAAGAGTTATCGAATTTAATGATAAATGACGATCGATGAGGCTTTAGCTTGATGAGGAGGACATCGAGGCTACGGCCTCGTATTTCTCCATCTGTTTGAAAATTTTATTTGCAAAAAACAAGGTAACAAGGTCGATTATTTTTGCGGAGCTTTTCCCGAGGAGCTTAAATTTGAAAGAAAACATGTTCTCGTGAATTTTATTCTCTTTGATTTTTTACAATTTTTTACATGGTGTACATATCAGAGTGTTTTTGTGAAATCTTTTGTAATCATTTTATATTTGAATAATTGTTTGTGTATACGTAAGTGTGTCATGAATGTAAAAGAAAGAAAATATTATTATACCTTAAATGGCGATTTTTCTTCTTGTAGGTAGTAGGTACCTGGTACCTCTACCTACTCGTACTTTGAGACGGGATCACGGGTATAGCGGGTTGCATCAGCAATTTTTGCAGGAAAAACACTAAAATCCCTGCAACTGCCCGGCGAAAGTAAATTTTGTGACATATCTCTCTGCAGGACAAGCAAGTGTATGTTTCAGGATATCATATCAAAAAATTGTCCCATTTAATCAACAACTGAAGTTGTGGCATCTTACTTAAATTTTTTTATAAAATGAGCAATTTTTTGATATTAAATAGTAGTTCCATGTAGGCTACACGCTACACGCTACACGCTACAGGTTGTTTACGAAAAACATTCGTCGAAGTAAATAAGGCGGCGAAAATGTTCCACGATAATCAGATTAATAAACGAACGAACGAATGAAACAGAAAATGCACCCTTTGAGAAAATTTCACTGTGCCGCCTTCGGCGAATTGTTAATTATAAACATTTGCTATATTGGAAAAACGCTTGCAGGTTATTTGTTCGAGCCAATGCATTAATTTTACTACTTTGGTACTTTGTTACGTACTTCCACTTACATTACCGACTACGTAGCGAGGAGCGAGGAGCGAGCTAAGTATCTGGCTATCTTTATTTTCTCTACGATCTACTCGTAGTCTCGTACCTTCATTTATACCTAATTACCTATACCTAACTATCAACTAGTTACCTTCTACCACCCGATCTACCCTATTATCACCTTATACTGTATAAGTTTTTCTGTACGAGTATGACCTGTGGCGAAAAGCGCGAATTCGTGATTTACGATTTAAAAAATGCGAGCCAAAGTTGGAAACTTCACGTTGAAAATGCGCCGAAAAACGAGACGAAGAAAGCGTACTCGTTAATTATTCTATTTTACTATCAGTTACGCGTGGTTTTAAATTTTGACGATTGCAAAAAAAGGCCAAACATTGCATACAAAATGTTCTCGAAGCAATAGCGATTTGATTGAATTTCACTTGGTGTACAAGGTACATACTTACATAGACATAGACATACACATACATATACGTACACGTAGGCCTACTACATAGTACATACTACATACCTATTACCTACGTACGTACATTCAACTGGCTGCCTAGAATTTTACTAATTTGGTCGACGAAGAAAGAATCCAAGTTTTCAGTATTAAATAAATATTATAAGTTTAAAAATTTGCTAAGCTCTATTTAAAATCTAGCTACACCTAGTGACAATGAAGAATATTATAAAAAAGGGGTTAAAAGATGTGAAATCGATGCGAAAAATTAAAATTCCAATTTTAACGGAGAGTACGAAATGATGTGTTCGCCGAAAGTTTGGCGAAATTAGGGTTTTAATACGTAGGCTACGTAACTGCGAGTGACTTACGTCTACGTAGTACGTATACGTAACTACGTATACGCGTAAAGATGTCTACGCTAAAGACAAAAGTCAGAGAAATATCAAGGTAGGTGTTTCTCTCTTATACTCTTCCATCTTTCTGCCAATTGAAAATTGTTTCTCAGTTAGGATTGCATAAACATTTTCATTTATGTCGATCACGTATCAAGACGTAAATGCTCAATTTGATTAGTTGGATGTTTGGGTTTGTTGAAAAGATATTCTTCGAAGAGCAGATGCTGCATCATAACGACGCAGATTTTTTTACTCCAAATAGGTAAGAAGTAACCGTACGTGCTTAGCCTATTATACCTATGGAGAGATCATCTGATGACTATCCGCTAGTGAAATTACTACATACGAGTATAACGTACCGATAAGTGGTACTAAAAATCCAATCCCACAATTTGGCACGTGAATTATTTCATTGCGTCGCTTTGTGGCGTGGCGTGGCGTGTCGTGTCGTGTCGTTTCAATCGTACAACGCTGAATCGCTGAATTGAATGCCGCTGGTTTGTAGGTAAAGCGGTGAAAAAACTCAATTTGTTGGAAAATAGATGTGCTGTACTCGTATAGCCATAATTTAGGAATAAAATAAATTCGGTTGAAAATTTAAGAAAAAAAAATGCAAGTATACGATGTAATTACGTATACTGCTCCCGTTGAACAGACGTTTAACTGCTAAAGGGAGTAAATTCATACTGAGCCAGAAATGCCGGATTACCGGTAGAGGTAGGCCTAAACGTCATAAAAAGAGGAGAAACGACGTCCGTAATTGGCTCTTTAGCCAATAAACAACCACCGCCCTAAACAACGGATAGGGCAATTCATAAAGAACCCAAATATACGTAATAGAGACAAGAAAAACCCCAGACGAATACCTGGTGCTTGCTTATATGTACATATACTATAAACGGCCTTGGAAAATATGTTGAGAGTGTTCGAACACTCTTGTTCTCCGATTTTTTGAACTTGGGGAAATTCTTGAACAAGGTAGTAGGTCAGGTACTGCTACGCCACCATATGCCGCCATGCTGCCATGCCGCCCGGTCTGTGGTGCTTAATTGTGTATGGCATAGCGTTATCCTCTGTGCCTGCTACTCGTAGTACCCAACCTGCCTTCAGTTGCACAACGACGACGACGACGACGACGACGACGACGACGACGACGACGACAACAACAATCCAATCGAGTATAGAGCTGGTTCATCGAGCGATTTTTTTTCTCTCTTTTATTTCTGACAGTGCTCATTTACTTCGTTCATAATTTTCGCAGTTTATATGGTCGTTCGATTTGTTTGAATAAGCACGCCTACGTTTGGAACGTGTACTCGGCCTGCTCCATCTACCGTATACGGCCAGTAGGGACGTAAGATACTTGATTTGTATTCGTAATGCTTGCTGCTCTGATTAGATTACGTTACGTTACGTTACGTTACGGCAAGCGAGCGAGCGCTTTTATCGGATACCATCTACGTCCACATTCTACTTACTCGTACTTTCATTAGCCGGAGATATTTTCCAAGTTCGACTATTTGGTACGTAACGTACATTGTAATGTACGAGTCGAGTGGGTCGCTGTGGTAGTTAGTACTACAATTGAGGCGAGTAAACCACTATGTGTACATACATATATGTACGTAATATACTTACAAGTACATTGCTAAGTAGTCTTCTTACCTGAGAGGCGGATAGAGGGGTGCCCAACTACCCACTATCCAGTGGATAGAGGTACTAGATACGCTGGCAGTCGCTGCCCGATGCTCGGTGCCAACTGCCTAGCTGCCAACATAACAATTGCTACGTTACGATTGTTAGTTACTCGTTCGTAGGGTGCTTTAACGAAGCACAGTTTGGCGTCGTTGAAATTTCGTACCCTAAATGCTAAATTGATATTTTCAATGTCCACCGGCGATTATCCTCAACGCGTTGCCGAGATAATCACAAAAGCACTCTTTGTCAAACCAGCTGGCGTACTCGTAGGTGTGATGGCGCAATTGACGCATATTCGTCGAGTAGAGAAATTTAAGCGCCCGCTTATCTCTATACGTAAAAATTAGCTACGAGTAGGTAGCTAGAGCTACTAGCTAGGTAGAGGTACACTACATACAGGTTTGGATTAAATATTATTGTAAAACGGAAGTACTCGTATTTACGCGGATTTCAATATTGTATTTGCGTGCACACTATACTCGTAGATACGACTAATTACTGGATTAGAAGGTAGAAGGCAGGTTAAATGCGCTAAAGCGCTAATACGAGTACACGTAGTCGTATGGTATTACCTGCGGTAATTAGTACACACAGCTACACACTACACATTGGGTGAATACTTGCCGATCGACTTCTCCGAGTCAACACGTTTTTAATTGATTGTTTCGATCATTTTGAGCGTTACGAGAATAATTATAAACGCGAGTACACCTTGGTCAGTACACGTTCACGCACACTACGTACTACGTACTGTACGTGCACATACCTAGGCTATTACCTACGTGGTTTGCTCAATTAGCTACTCTTGTCTCTAATGCATGTAGTGTAGGCTACGTCCTATAGGTAATTAGCTATTAGGTAGTAGGTAGTAGGTACTATGTAGTATATAATATGTATCAGTACGTATGTTGGCCCCGACAAAAATGCGAAAAAACAAACTGGTGTTACTTGATGATACGCGTAATACCTCAAATAACGTTGAGTTTCGCGCCGTGGATGTTATGAAAGCCGTTACAGTGTAATTTTTGTGAACACGCAAATTACGTATTCTAATAGGCATACTCTCACCTCGTCTCGTGATTGTAGAAATATAGACTACTGTATCTAATCTACGAGTATCTCAAATAGTCAGGTGTGTACAACTGTAAAACAATAAATAACGACTCACGAAAACATATTATTCAAGATAAAATATGACACAAAATTATTTTCAAGAACTTTACTTCTTTCTTTTGGAATTTTACCATTATTATTGTGTGTGTGTGTTATATTATTATTTACAAAAAAAAACAGAAAGAAAACAAAAGAAAGAAGGAAAGAAAGAAATTAAGAAAACAAACGATAAAATACAACGAAAGGAAAAAATACTACAAGTACAGCAGGTAAATTCGATTTCTTCGCACTAATCATTATTCATTATTGTTCTTCAAAATTAAAATTATTATTCGTAGGTTTCATAATATCGGGTCGAATTAGTTCTTCGGCTGATATCTCGTCATCTTGGTTAATATCGATGAATTTTTTAATAATTGTTCGTACCAATTCCGGGTCATTTTGCATTTCTTCGACGAGCCAATCGACCGGAAAGCTGAACATAAAAATCACCAACCAGATTACACTTCGTTGCTTACTCGAAAAAATATTCGAACAAAGCGAAGTTTAGGTCTAGGTAGTAGGTATTTAGACTGTTTACACTATCTGCAACGGTTGCCGGTATCGGATAAAGGCCGAAGCCTATGGCTAGTAAAAAAAAAAATGTTAATTTACTTCGGGCGAGTTTTTATTTAGCGTACCTACAGCAAAAAAATCCTTTTCATCTCGTCTTATTCGCCAAATAAATACGTAGGTAGGTCTGATAAAAATTTGTAATATTCAACGGTCAACTGGTATTTACTAGCATTTTAATTAAATTTGATATTTGGTGAAAAGAGCGAAAGAAGTCCGTCGCTACGGTTGTAATACGAGCGTACGTATCATAATTACGAGTATGCCCATTGCCCTCGCCGCTGATACACATAATTAATAATTCGTTGGGCAAAAATGTACGGAGTACTTATTCGTCATCGCTATTGTAGGTAGCTAGGTACTAGGTACTAGGTACTAGGTAGTAGGTACGGTAGGGCACTAATAGGTAATACGAGTTTAACGATGCGTGTAAGTCCGTTATCTCTCATCATTCGTCAACGTTATACGTGTTTAGTGTTTGTTTTTACATTAGTTGTATAATATTTATCACCTACTCACTTATAACACATTTCACGCAATTTTAAATCATTCTTCAGAATTTATTCGATTTTTTTTTTAACACTGTATTTGAACGCACAGCGATGAATTTGATTTTCGTCCGAGAGAAGGATGCTCCTTATTTTCATTACAAAATCGAAACAAGTAATTGATTTTCTTTAAAGGAAACCGAGCTCAGGATCAACTGGACATCTAGTACTCGTACAGATAGGTAGGTAGGTAGGTAGGTAGGTAGGTAGGTAGGTAAACATAAATGGTGTAGGCTGTAGGGTGTAGTATTGAGGATAATTTATTTATGTCGGTATAGTGTGTATATGACGTGTAGTATAGTGTAGTATGGTATGGGTACTGGGTAGTTGGATACTAGGTTAGTAGGTTAGATCTACTAGGTATTTAGTTTATGAAATTATTAAAAATGAACTCACCTGTCTTTTTGAGTGAATTTTTGCGCGTTAAACGGCGAATCGAAGTCTAACAATTTAGCCGAAGAACCTCTTTTGCCGAAACCTCTGGCGGTGGATAGAGCGACACTTTTGAAACCTCTGGTAGCGCGCGGTTTTTCTCTGAATTGAAAGGCCGAATGTCTTCCGTAATATTTGTTACAGTGGATCGTTTCGATTGCTTGCAGGGTTATAATTGCGATTAACATAAATGCTACGTACGTTATTACATTAGACGGATGCGCCATTCTGTTATATTTTGTTCTGCAATCAAAGGCCAAACAAAAACAGAAAAAAAATATCAAAGAAAAGTTGGACAAATCACGATGTAGGTACTCGTAAGTAGGCCTATACGTAAACGTTTAGCACATTACGCAGATGTACGTATTACTACGTATGTTGGCTGTGGTAGGTATGTATATGTACTCGTAGTGTACTTGTGTCGTAGTCGATTGATCCGGGGCCCATAAATTACTTAATTTTTTTATTTTATTTTGAAGGGCAACTGGTAGCGGTGAAATTGATTTTTTATCGAGGAGCAGATTGTACAATGCAATATTGTCGAAGTCATCTCATTATTCTTGTTGCGAAATCGAAAAAATAATGTAATCGATCACCCCGGCGAAGGCGGGAAGGGAGCAAGAACCGCCGATCATCTGGTACATGCATAATTGCATATACGGATAGGTAGTAGGTACCGTACGCAGGGTGTCCCCGTAAACGTTGGCACTCCTTCACTAGCGATGTAGTCAACTTATATGTACCAAGTTTATGTATGCATGTTTGTCGACCCTGTAGATTGAAGGGACAATGGTATGTTCACGTCATCGTCAGTTGAAAATTTTATACGTTCTCAACTTTGCAACGGATTTTTGATCCTACGTCGCTAGGCAAACTTGATTTGTAGAAGGTTACACTTTGCACGGTTGGAAAGCTGATTTTGTTGAAATTTGATGATCAAAAGGGTTTAGGCTATACTCGTCTCGTATATGATTAAATAGTATCTGAAAAAATGGGTTCGAAAATCAACGTTTTTCTTAATTTTTGAAGAACTTTCAAAACAAGTTCTTCATTCGACATTATTACGTATTACGCGCTGTTTACATTAGACAAAAAAAAAAAAGGTCGAGCTTTTTAATCGTTGACGATTAAATTAAGACATTTACACTCGTACATACGTAGGTACTAGGTAGTAGGTACGCGTATCGCTTAGTGTGTAGTGTGTAGCCTGTGTACCTCAACCTACTACATACTACCTAACTACCTACCTAAACCTAATTGTGAGCTACGTCTATGTAGTATGATAATGTGCTGTACAGTACCTATGTGGTAAGTTGTAAGTTGGTCATTATGAATGTAGAAATTACGAAGTACATGTGGCCGAGTTGAACTGAAAACTTGAGCAACTGCTGTAAGTGTAGAAGTTGTAGTACTCGTATGTGCAGCTGATTAGCTGTAGCTTAGCTACGAGTATTACGTCTACGGTCTACATCCAAGTTAGTGTGCGCATATACTCGTACTCGTACTCGTACGTAAACGTATTACGCGCGTCTACGTGCGAGTATACTGTATGCGTAAAAAAGTTGTGCGATCATGGCCGAACGACGAAACGAATAAACTGAAGCCAGCACATAATTAAGTACTACGATGAATTATTATCGCGCTGTTGGTCGGTGGACGCGCATACCGTGCGGTGCACACTGAACTAAAACGAAACGGCAAATTCGGGTACTTCGGAGCTGTTATACTCGTACGTAATGAATACACAGTGTCCATAAGCGTGCGGAGACGAGGAGACGACTCCGATGCAATTACTCTCTACGACGTGAACTGCTTAAAATGTTTTGATAATTCTCTTTAAAAATAATATAATCGCTTTAATATGTCCCGTTTGAATAGTGCGCATTGTGCGCGAAGAATTTTTATTTATGTATCGTGTGTTCGCACGTTATAAAGCGTGCTTACTCCGTTCTCGCTCGCGTATTTTGTCCCGAGTGAGTATCTTAAGCTCGGACCTCCATTTCTGATCCCGAACTACATAATTATGTATACTGTATATATGTACATTGTACATATTATATACTCGTATGCGAGGTCGATGCTTGCGTGTAACGGAGAGGGGAGCTTCCCTAGACAACTCTTCCTCCTCAATTAAGCACCTTACCAATTATCGTGAGACATTGTCGCAAAAAAAAAAAAAAAAACAAAAAAAAACGCGAACATCCGATGTAGGTACTCGTACGTACACTTACGAATAGGTGAAAGTGGGAACGCTATCAACCAATGCATCTACAATGCAATACGCGAATAGGCGCTTCGAAATGAAACCGCGACCGACTGCACGACTGCACTGGACAATTTCATTTAGTGCTCGCTCGGCCAATCGAACCTTTAGTACGACAAAAAGCTAAGGCTAAGTAAAAGCGTAAGTATCACATACGTATAGTTACTTTTCATAAATTTATTAACGTTATCTCATTAAAATGAAAAATAAAAAATTTTATTCGTGAAAATTGTTGCCAACCCTTTGTTCCAGCAGACAATTCGAATAAATGAAGATACGAATTTTCGCAATATAAAGGAATTTTTTCGTTAAATGTGAAAGCGATGTACGTCTTTCGTCATAAATAAGAGATGCGCTCGCAACGAATTCGATAACATTTTATGCATTCGATTTTTTATTCTTTTTTTATACGTATTTTGCGAAAAACCCTACTCGCGTAATCGATATCGATATTTCTGTAAAAATGAAAAAACACCAAAGTCAAAAAATCATAAAATCTAGACATAAACTTTTAGAAATCTTTCACTTTTAATTAGTTGGCCTAACTGCGCACATGCCCTCTCAACATGTTTTCTGCGACCATTGTTATTGGCGCTAGGCGTCCAGGCATTCATCTGGGATTTCTTACTCATATCCCTATGATTTCTTTGATTTGAGATTATTTCATTATCCTTCCATTGTTTATTTTATACTTGAGGGTGGTGGTGATGGCGATGGCACATGGCACTCTCAAAGGAAGTGACTTCATACTGGGCCAGAAAGGCTACATTATTGGCGGAGGTAAACAGCATAAAAAGAGGGGAGAAGGACGTCCTTCACTGACTTTCGGCCAATAAACAACCACCACCTTCAAGAATAAAATAGATACCTAAGTACGTAACGGAATGGTAATAAAGTAACCCGAATTATACAGTTAGGAAACTCTAGATTAATACCTGGTGCCAATAACAATGCCTATAGAAAATATGTATGTTGAAGGCGTCTGAATGTGCGATTAGCCAACATCCAACACCCAACACCCGATACCCGATACCCGATACCTGTTATTCCACTCCTTCAAACATACGAGTAAATCTGCAGCCTTTATGTGTGTTGGACTATGCGAAATCAGAATTTCCTCCTGTCTTCGCATATTTACGTAGCAGCAATGATCACTGATGGCTGCAAGACTCGCACTCATGTAGGCTAGGGTAGAGTGGGATTAGGGTGTGCAATTATGCATTCACAATTTCCGGCGATTCGCCGTCTTTTTAATTTTCATCTACGTATAATTCAAAACTTCACCATATTTTTTTGACGTAGGTACGTAGACGTACGAGTATGTACAATGTACATCTTGCTGAACCTTTTAACCGTGTCCACGACGTCAAACCAAGACACCAACTGACATTAAGGTGAGCCTATTTAGCCGTTTAGGCGATAAGTTGAGGTACCACGTAGGTTGCATGGATTGGTGGATTGGTTGGTGATATCGTATTCGATCGTTTAAAACTAGTACAATACTAATACCCATTATCATGCAGTTTTTTTTAACTCGTAAAAAGTAAAAAGTGCCTAGCCCGAGTGGAAACTGGAAACTGGAAGGCTCGAGTACGAGTATTTACGAATAAGTATCATCGGCCCTTTTCGTAAGCCCGTTTTGTTTGTCTTTGGCGGACTGTGCCTGTGTTGGTTCCTGTTCCTATTTACGCGGACTACTCGACTGCGGAATTAAAAATCTTTTTCTACGTAAATTAGACGCTTCGAATGCGTAGATCGGGTGGTTGCCGGCGATGGCGCTAATTTAAAACGAAAGAAGGAAAGGGACTAGGCAGAGTACAGAGACGAGAGATGAACGAGAAAAAGAATTAATTTTAAATTGTCGCTCGAAACGGCAAAACGTTCAAAATTCCCGAAGCGTTTCGAGTATTTTATTCGAATTTCCAACTAATGAACGAAGACAGATAACTGGTTAACAAAAGACGGTATTACTCGTAGGTATAGGTTCCATTTTACGCACAGCACCGCCCCCTTTTTACGTTAATGCGTACACGAATAATTACCTACCTAAGTAGACGAAACGATGTGGACGTTCCTATTCGAGCAATTAACGCGAGGTAAACGTGAATTACATCGGATCACGTTAAGAAAAAAATTTTGATTTAAATCTAAATGGAAGTTTCATCGTTGAAAATACCCGTTCGAGTACCTAAGTTGATTAATTTCACGTTCAAATCAACTACCGAATACCTATCGACAATTTGATCGTCATAAAAACCGGAATTGACAATTTTTTTCCTTTTCCGTATTCCAGACACGATAACACGTAGGCTAGGTAAAGCTATGTGCATCGTAATTCGTAGGTACAGGTAGTAGCACACACGCACACACACACGGAGCCGCGGGTCCACGCATAAAAATTTACGGAATAGGAAAATTTTTAAGTGGAAACCGGCCGCGTCGAGCACATTATGTAGGCGTTCCTTTTGTTCAGTATTCAATTTATTGATGCTTCGTTGCTCGTCGTTTAACGTAATTAAAAAATTTGTCCAGTTTAACAAGAAATTCGTTTACTATGCGCGTACTTTGTAGGTAAATACGTAAGTACTCGTACTAAGGTAGGTAGGTAGGTAGGTAGGTAGGTAGGTAGGTGGGTACAGGTACTAGGTAGTACGTTCAAGTAAATGTACAGTATGTAATAGTGAGTACTGAGTAGTGCGTACTGCGTAGGTAAGGTACCAGATGTAAGCAGCTACGCGTACTAGTTACTAGCTAAGCAGCTACTGGCTACGTACTCATTAGGTACATAGCTAATTAGCTACGTACATACATAGAAGTGCTCTCATCTCAAAGAATCTTTCCGCTTTGCGAGTATATCGTTTTCAACCATCAACCGTCTCATGCCTTCGAAAAATACTGATGGCTGATACCTACGAGTATTACCTATACATACGCGTATATTTTTTTTTGCTCTTCGATCTTATCGTTGAAATTTAATCACTTGTCTTTGTTTCTTTCTAGAGATTTTGGTTGAGCGTTAGACTGAGTTAAACGAGAAAAAAAGAAGTTAAAGGGGGGAAAAATTAAAGAAAAAAAAACGCCGCGCCAGGTGATTTGCGGTAATGGCTTCAACCTACTCGTTTCGATTTCAACGGGATTTGCGAAATTGAAAGCGGTCGGAAACCCTAATCTACGTAAGTTGCCAATGTTGAATATTAAATTCAATTTTTAACAAATTTTCGATATTTTATGGCTACATTTCGGCGAAGGCGAACGCATTGTTTACCGGTAATATCGAACGCCAATTTTATACGATAGACATAGACATTTTTCACGAGCGATAGTCCGAAGACAGGCGCCGCGAGGCGTCGCGGACCATAAATTAGAAAGAAATACGGAAATAGGCAGCGTTGCTCGGTGCGCGTAACTGCGAACGTTGTCCACTTCCTCTAGTTGCACTCGATTCTCGAGTAAGGTCGTAACTCGTAAGGTGCACCGCGTACTCGGTAGTGAATACTCGTAGTTGAATAGTGCAGTGCGATACATTAGTAGAGCACTAGAGCTACAAGACTCGCATTTCGTTACACAATAGGCCTACGTACATACAGTAGGTGTAAGTGTAGGTGTAGGTGTATGTGTACTTGACGTAGTCGACGCGACGCGACGCGACGCTTGTAACAGATTGAAATTTCGCAATCTCGAGAACCTGTCTACGCGTACCTACGTATCGTTTAGGCCTAACACGAATTAGCGAGTATTTTCGTTTCATTTCGTCGGTGCTATTTTTGCGTTATGAATTTACCGAAAAAATGAACGAGAAAACCCGTCTTGAAAATAAATGTAAACACAACTCGAGGAACGCTGATTTTTTGGTGAATTTTTAATTTAAAACCTATAAATATTTGTATATCTGCCGCTTGCGTTTTTTGACTTTCATATCGAATCGAGTGACTCGACGAATACCAAATACGAGTACGTAAGTTAGTTGAGATCTAGCTTCAGCCCAAATCGCGGATACTGTCAAAGCGCGTCTCGCGCTACACGTCGGCCGTCGCGCCGCCCGTTGCCCACCACCCGACGACGCGGCGCAGCGCGGCGCAACGCGTTCGTGCATCGCGTACCGTGCGGAGCCCGGAAAACGGAAAACGGAAAACTCCTTCGTCGCTCGTTTTTGTATGCAAAACGCGATTAGGAGCTCGTAACATTTTCCTTTATTTTTTATTTTTCTAAATTTATTTCTCGGAGTTTGAAAAGAAGAAAATAACCGTAATAATGTAATAAGAATAAAAAGAACCGAAAAACTACAACTACGAATTATGGCACCGTACAGTACATAACATGTACGTACACTACATACAACTCACTACATTTATAGGCCTACTTCGATGTATGTAGACGTATCCGTGAAATACCTATGTATAGGCTACTATTTACAGGGTGTTCCAGGGTTGAACGTTGAAGTGAAGGCCTTCAATCCACAAACTGTGCAACGTATGCATGTTTGCCCAAACTCCGAGCCGCAGGGGCAGCGGTATACCTACTCTTTCAAAAAATTCTCTTTCAATTTCGTTTACAGATTTTGAATGATTATACCTCAATTACTAAAATAGATAGGGAATAGGCCTATGCGGTTTCTTCTGCGAAAAAGAGAATTTTATCTACATTATTCTTTTATGGATGATGTTTGTATGTAAATGACAAATCATAGAAAGAAACGCGTTTCAAATCGCGAAATTTTCATCATTCTCGTTGAATTATTCAAAAATTTCTTCTCATAACGCGTGACTTTGATCGTAAATGTTTTTAGAAGGAAAAAGTTGGCTCTTTGTAATGCCACAAACCTCATCTTTCTATCTTACGCGTGATTAGATCAAAAGTTATAAAAATTAATATTTCTGGCAAAACTTTTCAAGATGATGTAAATTTTTGCAATTTGTAATCTTTCTCAGCGGAGTGATTGGTCGTCATGAGTGAAGAATTAAAAAAAATATATCTTGTTATGCCGATCATTTTAACGAGGTACCTTAGCTACCTACTACCTACTACTTAGCTAGCAGCTGCCTAGTACCTACTACCTAGCTGCCTACCATCTAGTCGCTAGCTTAATACCTAGGTTGGCCAAGCGTGATTTTTAGATTTTCGTTTTTACCCGCGTACTTGTTTGATGAGAGAGTAGGCCTACTGGTATATGGCGCTAGAAAAATCTTGAGAAAAACGGTCACGTTTGATACGACAATTTTTAAACAGCCACTATCAAACGCCATACTCTCGTACGTAACACAATACGCATGCATAACGTACATACTACATACGAGTACATACGTGTCGTATACTCGTATCGTATGCATAACTCGCGAGCGTATAAAATATTTTTTTATGTCGTAACTCGCTTCGCTTTTTCACCACGACCAATGCCACTTCTTCAGCACGTGTCGCGCGCCAATGTGTGATCCAGCGAACTCGCGTAGGCCTACATCATAAATACGAGTACTCTTATACGCGTACGTAGTTGTAAACCATGTACCGTGTACCGTGTACCGTGTATCGTGTACGTAATACGTATGTACGTAACGTAACTACGTATTTTCACATTTCATTTCCCGTCCGCTTCCCAAATTACGAGTACAGTGTCAGTGTGATGTGTGATGTGTGATGAGGCGGCGGTGGCGGCGCTCGAATGATTAACTCATTATTACTATCGTTGTGGTCGCGTCGCAGCAAAGGGCAACTTTATTAGCCGTACGTATTCTACGTACTTAACCTGCGTAAACCCACGAGTAGGTCCGTCGCGTCGTCGGTCGTACCTGTGCGACGAATGGTAGGTAAACTAAAACGGTAGCGCATTCGTGTTTCGTATGTACGTCTACGTACATCTACGCGCCTCGCCTATGGTCGTTACCTATAATTCTCACTTTCCCACGAAAATTGGTCGAATTCAAAAACCAAAAATTCAACCATCGCGAAATGTACCTGTATCGAATGACATTCGTCATCGGAGCAACGCCATCAGCCAGCCCCATTAACTCTTTCAATATACGCCGCGCTGTTACGACGGTGTGTTTACAGTAAGCACGAATCACATCGCAGCCAAACAATACTGTTTATTATTGTTTTTTTTTTTTTTTTCAACACTACCACATAGTATATCACGTATTTCCGCCTATACCCGAAATGTCGATCGTTCTCATTCCGCCACACTCTCTTATCCTCCGTAATAAGCGTTGGCTACGCCATTGACAAAAGATACGTAATTACGTGCTGTATGTAATGTATGTCCATGTACGCAATACGCATACCGCATACGTATAGTACGTACTACGTACTACAGAAGGGAAGTGTACCATACTTAACCACCTATTGTACGTATACACACTACGCATACATACTGTACGTAGCTACGTACTACGTAACTATAAGCAAGTACGAGTACAAAAGCACATATGGTAGGTCTATAGGAATGTTACAAGTCGTAGGTAAGCTACTGGAGGCACCGTACAAAGTAAGTAAGCATGTTGACGAAAACGTACCAACACACACATACGCAGTTACGTGTACCTGCACACATGAAAGAAAAAAAGAAGAAAAGAAAAAAAAGACGACAATAAGTTTTTGTAGGTGAAAACAAAAAAGTTGCCAACTTATACGTGTTTGCATGATGGCGTCATTTTTAACTTTGATTTTTATTTCGCTTTCCAAGTCGCTTACTCGTTGCTAACTTGCTACGTAGAGGTAGTACCTCTACCTATCTAGTATCTCTATCTACCCATTACTGTGTGTCGTGAACATTACGAGTAGCAATTTTCAAAGAAATTATTTCGCCAGTTTCAACTTTTTATTCAAAATGTTACTCAGTCATAGAGACGGACGAGTGGCTGACAGAAGGGGCGGCGAGTCGGATTAAACAGGCGTACAACGAGCATGAAGAAGAAAAGAAAAAAAAAGCCAGTATCCTCGTCTTTACCTACGCTGTAACCTACACATTATTGTTCGCTCAACGTTGAAAAAAAAAAAAAAAAATGATTTAGCTTTTAAAATGTATCGTAGGTATGTGTGCGTGCGTACCTAATTGTAATTACCTGTAGACACCGCAAATACAGTATACATATTACATACATATGTACGCGTAGCACCTCTACGTATTACGTAATAAGTAGACGGATGTCTATGTGTATGTACTACCTACGGAATTACCTATGTATGTACTATGTAGTATGTACTCGTGCCTCGTGGTAATAGGTAATCTGTTGATTTGTTAATTAATTAAGATAATTATGAAATTCTTCCATGCAACGTAACGTAACGTAACGTAACGATGTTAATAAAAGATGGGTAGGCTAGAAGCTAGGTATCAGTTATTACTATTACGTATCGCTTTGGCACGGTTTGCATATAAGCATACGATAGACGGTAGGTGGCTAGAGCTACTAGCTAGGTACTAGGTACTAGGTAACTAGGTATTTTTGTATACGTACACGTACACGTACACGTACACGTACACATACTACATACAGCAGTAGGTACTTACTCGTATTTTTCGTAAAGTTAATAACGAACGTTTATTTATTGCCTATTAAAAATCACGCGCTCGTTTTCAGTTTTTTCTTTTATCGTTTATAGCGGGGATTACACACAGGTAGGCAGGTACTAAAGCAACCTGCAGTAATTAGCGGCGCGGCATAGCTTTACTTCGCGCAATCTTACGACTTTATGACGTAGTTGTGGTTTTTTTTCCCTGCATTTCTACTACCTATCTAGTCATTATTTTGTACCAAAGCGTAGGATTACGTCTACTCGTAGAATGAAAATAATTAATTTTAATCGAGTACGCGGTATGTAGCACCTACACCTACTACAAGCGTTAAACACCATCACCATCTGCGTCTGCTGCTGCTGGCTCCCATATACTCGTACATATTATCAAATATCAATACGTACACTAAGTCACCTTCCTAGTTCCTCTACCCCATCTACCATCTGACGCCTCGATAGCTGATACTTACATATTGAGTGCGATTCGCGAGGATTTGATTGTACTACATACTCGTACAACAAGGTTAATGTGAATTGCAGTAGGTAGCCACCAGCCAGGTACCGACTGCTAGGTGTATCGATAATCTCTCTCTTGTTTTCGTCGCATTTAAAACAATCCTTGTCGCTAATCACGCGCAGTGTAACTAATTACTCGACAATTTTCCGAATACGGGTATACGACGAGGTAGACACTTAATACGTGAATATGTGATTAGGAGTAGTAAGCTGAGTATTTACAAGTAGGTATACAGTAGGTACTACCATAGTGTACCTGTATGTACCGTATGAGGAGCAAAATTCCAAAACGGGCACTGTCCACTTTTGCAAATTTTACAGCGGAAGGGAAAAACGTGCTACACGTACACATGTAGTTCTGGTTACATTACGTACATTGGCAGCGGTGAATTCAATTGGTGTTTTACATGCGATTCACGGCTCACGCTGTGTTAGAATGAAGTTCACATAGGTACCTAATTCTGCGCCAAATGGCGCCATGAAGCACATTTTGAAAAAAATGGACAAACGCCGTTTTGGAATTTTGCTCCTCATATGTAGGCCCGAAACCTAATCAAAAGGTAAAAGCTGCGGCGCGCGTGTAGAGCTTCGAATTTTTCTGCTGCGTTCCTTTGAAAACCACGTTGGTTGTCCGTCAAAATAAAGCCGTCCATCAACGTGCGCCAAATAATACTCGTATGAATACTAATAGGCTATTTGTATATTACAAAAGTTGGTTGTACTGGTATCGTACCTGTAGTAATTCGGTTACCGAGGTTGCCCTTTCCGCTTTACCCGAATAGTATAACTCGTACTCATACATCAACGACAATGACATTATTTACGTTGAACGAGAGCCCAAAAGCCGAAGTTCGCTCGCAGTCCTAGCAAAAATTTCTCAACTTTCTTTCAAACGTCAATCATTCACCGAAAATTGTCTAATGTCTACTGCGGCGCGGCGCGGGGTGGCAAAGTATAAAAATTGACGTAAAGGTTGAGCGTTTGGCAGTACCTACCTACACCTACGAGTACTACCTATAGTATCTACTCGTAATACAAAATACAGTATGTATGTACCTAGTTATGTTTATGTACCTCTATCTATAGTATAGGTAGGTATGTAATGTACTATGTAGTTAGCTGGTTATCTATGGGTGATCGGTTGTTTATGGGCACATACAATTTTTAAACCAAGTAAATTACAATTTTGAGTGTGCGTAGCATAGGCCTACTATTGACTATTGGTTTCATCTTGAGCTGGCAGTACCCCAAATGATCTTGAGAACCGCTGAATCTTTTTTTTTTTCACTTTTTGTAAATGCTATTTCGGAGACTTTTGTGAAATAAAATTCACCGGTCAATGTTGAATTTTCGATACACCTTCACATGATTACTCGTAGCTAGCTCACCTCTCCTCGGTCCGATGAATTTTCTTTTCGCTGCTGGAAATCTGCGCACGATCGATGGATTTCTTTGAAAATGAATTGAAAAACTCGAAATTTTCAACTTTTTGCGTATTTTGCAAAAATGTCGCTCGGTATCCAGCTATTTACTCGTACGTAGAACAAAAATTGCGTATTCTTGACGAAGACACGTTTGAAAAGTTTCCTTGTTTTTTAAAGGATTGCGACATAAAAGCGAAGCGTTTCCTTGTCGTTGCGTGTAGTTCGTGATGAAATTTTCGAGATAGGTACTTTGAAATTTATTTGATTTTTGAAAATGTCGAGTCGATCGTAGTTTATCTGCCAACGTACCTCAACCCCACTAGGGCTATAGCTAGAGACCTTTTTATTAGGTGAACAGGCGAAGGTAAAGGTACCTGATTGCCAGTAGGTTTCGCGTTCATGCTCCTTTGGCTACCTACTCGTTCAAATGAAATACGCGTATGTCATCGCGGGTTAAGCCTTCGTCGAACTAATATCGGTAATATCTTCCCGTAATACCAAAAAAATACTCAAGTTGAACGTAACGTGTCGCATCGCGTCGGTGCGCTATTCATTTCCACTCGTACACTCGTACCTCGTACGCTGTGTAAGAGCACTAGACGTGTGACTGCGTACGCCGTACTTGCAGTTATATGCATGCGGGGCATTAAAATCTATTTTTACATACGTCAATACGTGGGAGAAGACTTTTTGTTATTTTATAAATAAACGTCGAGTTAAAGAATGAAAATACTCCCATAAGGAATATTTACCCAGCATTTTTTTCTCAATGTTTCGGGGGCGAACGAATGCGGTCGTTTAGCGGTAACGTTCGTTTTCTCTTCGCGCGCCCTCCACTCGTGCCCGCTACATTATTTTCCTATCCCATGCATGCACACCTCACCCCCACCCCCTTTCCTCCCCTTTTCCCCATAACAACGCCGCCGCCACAAGACTAAACCAACTGTAAACGAACCAACCGCGAGTAGCAAAATTTCATATTTTCAACCTTTCAAGGTGTCAGTTTTTGACAATTTTTTACCGTCTAACGATTTTTATTTGATTTTTTTTCCATTCTTTTTTTACAATTTTTTGCCCCCTTAAAAATTAAAATACCTATTATTAAACGTAACGTCGCGTTGCGTACCTGTGCTTTTTGCCTAATGCCTACCTCTAAGCATTTGATGTTTGAACAACGCCAACTTTTTAAAATGTTTATTTTTCATTATTTGTAACGGAAGCATTTTTTTGTTACTTACACGAATTATAGAAATTACCGCGGCGAAATATTGTAAGCTGTAAGCTTTTCACTTTTCACTTTTCACCTTCAAACTCCGAAGGGACGCTGTTTTTTTTCCTTTCGTCTTTTCGTCTTTTTCGCCTTTTTCGTGTATTTAACATATACGCGTACGCGTACAAGTGAGCTAGTACGTCAATTAATCAACGATTGGGTATTTTCTCGTAGGCGGTCGGCCTACTACCTGGTACCTAGTTACCTACCTACCTACATTATTATTTATCCTTACGAGTACCAACTGATTACGAGTACCTCCTCTACTTGGCATCTAGCTGCAGCACCTACGAGTATTAACGTCGTCGTCTATTCAGAAGGTGACGCGACGCGATGATCGCACATTTAAAAACCAGTAGGTAAAATAAGAAAAAATTTGTTCGCGTTCTTTATCTCTGCGAAGAATAAAGAATCGACGACGAGGAAGATGCGGCACAGCCACAGTAGGGCGTTTACAAATACAGGCTCCAGCATGCCAAAATTATTTTACCGGCTTTTAAGAGCCTTCGGAACCCGTACAATTCAAATCTGACGTCTATTTTCATTTAACTTTTTTCAGCCCATATTTAATAATTAAATGTACGGCTTCGAGTTTAAATAAATTTATTTAAAATAATTTTCAAAAACGTTGTTAAAAAATTTTATTTTCCTTCAATTTTTAGCGAGATTTTATTTAACTTAACACACGAGTAGGTATAAAAAATGAGTCACAGCAATTTTTTTGCCAACAATAATGGTTAAAAAATTTATTAAATTAATAAAAATTAAATTAATAAAAATTAAATTAATTTTTGAGGGTAAAATGTTTAAATAAAAACAAATCTAACCTAACTGCGGTGCTTCTGTTCGTTGATGGCTGATGCCACTAATGCATGTAGTAATATGACGTGTAGAGCAGATTTGTTCGGCCCCTCAATTTTTTATAAACTTCTTGATTTGGATTTTTTTCAATTAACTACTTTTTTTTTCGAGATCGTGTACCTACCAAAGATGTTGGTGCCCCGTGCTCTTCCGTAAAATTGAAATTCACCGAGATTCTAAATTTCAAGTCGAGTAAATGCTTGCTTATTAATTGATTCAATTATCGTGTCTGTTCGACTTTGAAGCTTATTGCCATGTCGTAAACTTTGATATAACACACCGTTCGGTATAGCGATCACAAAACTTGGATACAAAATTTCCAGATAGGTACTCGTATCGTTTACGTCTTTCTTATTCGGAGTACCCGCCGTGTGCTATGTGCAGTGTGCGGTACGCGGTACCTCGACCTATCCTGCCGAAAGGTGGAAACGTAATGCTGTTTGTAAAGGACGCGCTAACCCGCCGCGCTCCCGTGTACGCAGCTCTTTACTAAATTTTTTTAGAAAATTGTATTCCGTCTCAGTCTCCCCGTCAACGAACGTTTATTTTACAGCGAAATGAAAGTCAGTACCTACAGGTAAGATACCAGTGCTTACAAGTTACAATACCTCCATCTAGTACGTACTACGTAGTAAACACTACCCAGTAGTGATCTACCTACTACCTAGTTACCTACATAATGTTGTTTTTAATACGAAGAATTTTCGCCTGCTGAAGTGCGAGTATGAAAAGGAAAATGATTATACTCGTGGAAAACGCCGGTCTAGCGTTGAACTTCATTTAAAACAAGATAACTCCTATTAGGTGCAACGCTTTCATGTTTCAATTTTTACTCGTAGCTACCTGGCTGTAGCTATAGCTAATAGCTATACATATACCTACTACTCGTATATTGGTTAGCAACACCTACAGGTAATTTTAAAAGTGTTAACATTTTTCTTTTTTCCCCTGTTTCTTTTTTCTTTGTTTTTTCTTCTTTTCAACATTCGCGAATTTTCCAAAATACGTTTTACGTTACATTCTACGCTATTACCCAACACGCTCGTACCACCTGCACCCCTACCCCTAGCTAGTAGCTACTCATAGTAGTCACTATACGTACATTACATACTTAGTTATACGTAGTTACCTTACCTAGTATACCTAAACTTACGCCTATTTGTTGATTGAAATTCAACGTATCGTAGCGCAGATAACATGGCTTCGACGTAGTATCTAGTTTTTGTGTCTTTAGCCTTTGTGCTGCTCGGTGGTGAATACGTCGCGCGCGCCACACCCTTCCTGCTTTTCCGTCTGTTTGGTTTTTACGGTATTAATCTACAAATAAAGTACCTATAGGCTACGTATTTTGCGGCTATCTCAAAAAAGAGATAGTTGCGATTCGAATCTTGGAAAAGAAAAAGTTCCCCTTCCCCTCCACCCATCTAGTACGTTACGTAAATATCAAATGAAAAGATGCGAAGGCGTAGAATAGTCGAGTTATATCGCGAAAAATGATCTTTAAAACAATTTCTAAAAATTTCCGCGTTGCTAAAAAAAAAAAAAGAAAAAGAGGAAAGTCGGGCTGAGGGTTGCCGTTGCCTTTAAAGTTGATAAACTATCCTTCGCGAGTACAACGGAACATTTTGATAAGTTTACTCTCATTGTTCTGGCGCGGAAGTGGGAGTATATTTACATAATGGAGAAATTAGGAAAGCCGTTGGCAGTTTAAAATTTTCCAAGAGTAATACGTACATTTACGTAATTTAGATTTTACGTACTTTAAACACACCACAAAATATAATTTTAATGTATCGTATCGTATCGTATCGTACAGTCGAGTATTCGAGGAAACGGTATGCGTCGCGTCGCGTCGTTCGTACGATGAGAACAATGGCTGCTCTTGCTCGTACTGATACGTGAACACGTTAGGTAGAGGTACTTACTAGGAAGCGCACGGTACTGAGAGCCCGAAAATTTGCCTGCATTCTGTATGTATGTAACATAACTACATACTACATACACGTATGGTTAGTTTTAGGTAGTTAGGTACTAGATAGGTACCAGAGGTACCTGTCCAACTGTCCACACCTGAAGTACGAATATGTACGAGATTACGAGTCGTGCATACGTACGACGAGTTATGGATGTCTAGGAATAGTTGCTGCGCTGGCGAGATATCGTGTCGCGTACTACGTATAGGCTGCCAATTGTGGAATCAAAATACGGCAATTTGGAAAGCTACACAATGAGAGAATACTGCCAGTTATTCGTAATTTGTTGTGAAATCCAACTGTACGATACGAGTAGCCTATCGTTGTAGCACTATGTATGTAGTATGTAGATGTAGGTAGAGATACCTAAATACTGTATTATGAAAACGTAGTTAATTTCTTACAAGTAGGCTTATTAGTACGAGTACGAGTATACGAGTGTACGAGGAACTTTTGCGTAGACCACATATAAAGTCAATCCAACGACATTACTACATTATACGAAGCCGATGTTTTTGCGCCTTTAGTGCTTCGTATTAGTCATTAACGAGTTGGCTGGAAGGACCTTTTCGTCAAGTGTGCATACTGCGGAAGGCTAAACGTTCGCCTGTTTGCCGCAAATTAAGTATAATTCGTCCACCATTCACCATTCACCATCCACCTTCTACCGTCGTAAAATTTTCACGCTCCATTCGTAATTTTGTATACTAAGTAGCTATGAAAATATGTCTAGATGTACCTACTTGTAAGTGTTCTACCAACTAACGATTATACGTAATTTACATTTCAACGAGAAATTTTACCCGCACTCGCCTGCCTACTCGTCGCCGTGCTTGGAAATATCGCGCGCCATTTACGCATCTACGAGCATATACGTATATTCTTTTACATTGTGTTTTTCTTCAGCCAACTCACTCAATCGATTAACGTCTACGTTTTTCGTTGTACTGATACACGCGTCGCGGCGCAGCGTGGCGTGGCGTGGCGTATTATTAATTTGCCAAACAACTCGAAACGTTTTTTTAATCATTAACGCGAACGAGAGAAATCCCATCGTTTTTACCGTGCTCGGTTGATTTAATTTGTTATTTTAGTACCAACTTTTAGTACTAATTTTTTTTTTTTTTTCGTTTTCTTCTTTTTCTATCTCGTAGCGAGCCGTAGGTAGTAGGTAAGGTACATTATTTCAGCATTAAAAGTAGCGAATACGTAAGCACGTAAGCACTAAGAAGGTTTACAAAAAAAACCTAAAAGGTCTGGTAGTAGGTACTAGATAGATACGGAGCGGGGCATCACGAATTTCTACTTTCCCTATTTATCATTAACCTTCTACGCTGAAGCGCAGCCGTTTTTCCCATCTACCTCAGTAGGTGACTAATCACGAGCTCCTTTAGCGAAAAGCAAGAATTTTGTTCATAAAACAAAGGCCTCACACAAATAAAATTACCCAGTTAGCTACAATAGTCGACGCACATACCTTTTACCTACTTAACTTACGTAAATACGTCGTTTATACGTGGATTGATTGGTTGGTTGGTATTATGAAAGGGAAACCGGGAAAAACTGCGAAACGAGACTTAAAAGTACGCGCGCGAGATTGTCGTGACTTTTTTTCGAGTTGAAACTACTCGTATAACTTACAAGCGAAGCAACCGAGCTAAGATTCCATCTAATCCGTCATTTGAGAATTAGATATGGTTGTAGATTTGCCGCTAGCATCTTTCCATTTAAATGATTAAACCGGACAGCTACGGCGAAAGCCGCTATATAGCGAAAATATAATTATCCAATTTCACGAGCGGTCTGAAAATTGACTCTTATGTTGCGCAGTTGTCGAGTCGAGGCCTACTACTACGTCTATTCGTAATACGAAATGCCAACGCTGCGCCACCCTTTTTCTCACTCCCACCCCCCACCTCCGGCTTTTCCGTTTTCACTCGTCGACATTTCTTTGTTGTTTGTAATCGTTTCGAAAACGGCGACGATTTTCGCGATAAAAAGAAAATTAACTCTATTTTAGATCGCCTAATTGCGTACAAATACTATTGCCATAATGATAAACAACGACAAAATAACTAAACCGGATAGCTAACCACTAGCCAGTAGCCAGCAGCCAGTAGCCACCCTTCTTCCACCTATACAATCTACCTATCCGCCAATCTAGTACCACATGATAATTTTCCAAGACGTAGCCATAGCTTGACGATCGACGGGGCACTTTAACGGCGGTTATTGCGGCGTATTAAACGGCGTAATACGTTCGTTGATCAGATTGAAAATTAATTCGCGAAAACGTCGACTTACGAGTACAAAAGCTTAATTTGACTTTGAAAATCGGCGGTAAGCGGCGTCATTTTGCGCCCCGGCAGTGTAACAGTCGTGGCTGTTGGGCGATGGATGGTGTTCGAGTAAGCCGTTGCCGTTGCCGTTGCCGTTGCCGTTGCCGTTGCCGTTGCCGCTGCCGCTGCCGCTCGCTAATTTGCATAATCAGGCTTC
The DNA here is from genome assembly GCA_003261595.1 of Maconellicoccus hirsutus. Taxonomy (NCBI): domain Eukaryota; kingdom Metazoa; phylum Arthropoda; class Insecta; order Hemiptera; family Pseudococcidae; genus Maconellicoccus; species Maconellicoccus hirsutus. Next base: position 28,981 of record QBDW01001445.1, read on the forward strand.
TATATTCAGAAAGACGTCTGCGGTATGGCGGCGAAATAGCGATCAGCTTGTAATCGTGAAAAATGCCTGTTTTATAGTCGGCGTTTCCGTAATCATTAGCGTGAAAACGACCACCGCCACGATTGCCGTCTGCCGATTGAAAATTAGCTCGCTTACCCGCTGACGGCGCGGCGTTTTTTTTCTCTTCAATTTACATTACACATAATACGAGACGTACCCATCGTTCGCGTTCGGCTGGTAGCTGATAGCTGTGGCTGTTGTACGGTGCTCATCGTTCTCCTTGTCGATCAATATTTCACGATTTCGGTCGAACGATTACTTATTCACGAGAAACGCGCCGCGTAGCGACCCAAGATAAAGTACCTAGGTACGTAGTAGGTACACTACGTATTAGGCAACCACGGGGTAGATATACGTAGCTACCTACGCAGATACCCGAATGCGAGTTCGTGTACGTACTCGTCATAAACGTGAAATAAATTGTCAATTTAAAAGACGACGACGACGACGACGACAACGAAGCACCTTGTTAGCTGGCTGATTAACTTGACAACAACGGAATGAATACCGAATAAGTAGGTCTACGTAACAAGCGCCGGTAAACGAGAAATATATGTACATACGTGAGTATAGGCTTATTAAGTAGTTGTGCGCGGCGGCGGACGATGAGTAAAATGTCATCACACTTGACGGAGAATAGTCCTTCGTATGCACACCAGGTATGAGCAATATTGTACGAGTATGTACGAATTATACGTTTGTACATGAAAGGGAGATAAGTAGGCTGTTGTAACATCTACAGTCTACAGTCTACACATGACGAAGAAACACGCGAAACAACGATTGATAGCTGATAAAGCTGTAAATACTCGTAAATGTAAAATGCTTGAAAAAATCTAAACGTTTTAAATCTTCATTTTCATCGAAGGACAACAAGAGGAATAAAAATGTACGCAAAAATTTCACTATACGTATTTGAAAGGTTATTTACCCACAATTTTCCAAAAATCTGTTAAAAACGCTACAAACAGTCGCTTAGATATGCCCATTCTTATAAGAGATACCAAGCATAGTCGTCCGAAACGAGTGGTCCAATAGCTAGTACTATCGCGTGCCTGATTGTTCGCGGGCCCCCTCTGCGAAAATATGTAAATTACTTTTATTCGGTTTTATTGTAAAAATGACGGTAATGGCCAAAACAATGTTGAATTGGATGTCATTTTCTTCGATAAAAAATCAAAATTGGTCTTATTAATTCACTTTCAAGTTGAAAAATTGTACTTTATTCGATGTTTTTAGACTATTTTTCAACTTGCTAATGGATTGATAAGAGCAAATTTGATTTTTAACGAAGAAAATGACGCGCAATTCAACATTGTTTAAACCATTACCGCCATTTTTGCAAATAAACCAGAAAAAAAAGTAATTTACCGTACGATCGGTCAACCGGTACATGCGAATCTTGGCGGCTTGGCGGCCAGCCGGCCAGGTAAGCGAGTGAAAAAGCTTTCGTTTCGCACTCAACAGCATTTAATTTGCCAAGGAATTTTTTTTTACGAAACGCGTTGGAATGCCGCGATAGTTAATTAGTTAGTTAATTATTCGGCTTCGGCATCAACTTCGAACGATTTTTTTTCCGTAATCTAAGCAGTCGCAGAAGACTCGTGGCCGCGAACTCGGAATCACACCGACGAAAAGGCATGAAAAGTCAAGGTAAGACTGATTGCGGACTAATTAGCGCAAAATCACGCGTTTTCCCGCCGACCAACAGTCTCCGTACGCGTCCGAAGAAGCGTTCGCGTAAGGCGACTCGTCGAAAATCGCGTAAACAAGGCGGCCGCGACCGATGCTCGTGGAACGAATGCCACGCGCCTCCAACGTGCCAGCCAGATCAGGTACAAACAGTAGAGACAAATCTAGACGGCGGTGAAGAACCGCGAGCGTCGCAGAGTTTCGACAAAAGTGACGCGAATCTAAGCGAATTCGCGGACGACGCGAAAGAGAAAGCGGCCCAAGGCGACGAAATCGATTCGCCAGACGACAACGAGGAAAGCGATGGCAACGCGAGCGACTCCGAGGGCGAAGGAGCTTCGCTAGGCGAAGAATCGCAAGCCGAAGATTCGGCTAGCGCTTCGAACAACGAAGGAGATGGCGACGAAGATGGCGGAACGAAGCGACCGGTTAGACACATCCATCCTTGTATTTGCGATCTTTCGGCCAAAGCGCACGCCAGAATCAAAGCCTATCTGCGTAAAAAGGAAATGTTCGAAGCGCGTCACGCGCAGCGTCTCGAAGCTATCGACGCCGAATTACGCGCCATCGAAGAGGAAATCGCCAGAAAGGAGGCGGAAAGGCTCGAACAAGAAGAATTATACGGCGACAAGTACGAAGTGGTGGGCAAGAAGAAAAAACGTGTCAAACGTTCGGCGAGGCGCGCCTCCATGGTGTCGTTAGGGGTGAAACAAGTAATAAATTGGAGGAAATCGCCGAAAATTAAAGTGAAATATAACCAAGTGAGTAATCTGCGCAAGGAGTTCAGCGCGTATTGCGGCGACCGAGCGGTACCGTTGCCGCTAATCAAGAAAATCGGTTTCCAACAATCGCCTAAAATAGCGGTACGCGTTACAAAAGCGGCCGTCTTACGAAGCGAAGTGCAAACCAAGAAAAAACAATGGTACATAGACAACGAAGATAAAAGGCCAATATTTAACGTATCGCCTTATTATTGAACAGATCGGTGGTGTCAGATCAGTCTTACCTTGGCGCGAAAATAAATTGTTCGAAGCGGCACCGCGTTGCCTTTATTTCGCCGTCCATTAGCAACGTTTCAATTTAGTGGCAGGTTAAAACCAATACCAATAATCTTGTTTTTGGCAGGCAAAAGTACCCCTAATTTATACAATTAGCCACTAGGTACAGACGTACGACGTACCACATAGACATAAGCATCTCCAAGTCTAGATATTGCGAAAAATAATTAGTACGAGTAGGTATTGCTAATGCATAGTACGTAACTACGTGGCTCTAGATATACGTTACTTATTACGAATAGTTAGTTACACGAGTATGAGAGTTTTTCTCCGGTCGCGCGTAGGGTTGCGCCCCTTACCGCCGCCGGCCCGTCCCCCGTCCTACGAATAATTAGGCTACACTTTACGTTGTTTACGTAACAACCGCGTGGCGCGACATGCGTTTCGTTTGCGGAAAACTGAATGCTGCGTCAGCTTACATGCACAACGTACGTAGTATGTACTACGTAAGCAGTACGAAGCGTTAAGCACTACGCAATGCACGTATACCTATACCTACCACCTACCACCTACTACCTACCAGCTACCGAGTTCATTTTTTTTGTTGGTTTTTGAAAATAGAAAAAAAAGAGGGAAAAAGTATTTTATCTCAACTAAAATACAACTAATGAAGAGGGTAGACAAAACATAAAAATCAGCCAGATGACTTGTACATAGTATACCTTACAATAATGGTGGTCACCTTCATCTCATGTGGTTGCAGGTAGCCAACTAGCCACTTAGCCATGTACCCCTAGTAAACTCGTATTATTCGTAGAAATATTCGCAAGTAAGTACCTACGAATGAGTATGCCCGAGCAAGCGTAAGCGTAAACGTGTAAACATCAAACGTAAAATAATATTAACGTTAAAAATGGAAATACGAGTACCTCTAACTATACGTCTTATATCTACACCTAACCGTAGCTAGTAGCTAGTAGCTACATATTTATTCGGAAGGTTGCTCGCCTTTTCAAAGACGCTAATCTGGTAAAGCAAGCTGAAAAACACGCATCTTCAACTTGGACTACTGCGAATAGTGTAACGAATACAAAATTCGCAAAAAACACAAGAAAACGCAGAGAGAGGAAACTTCAATAAAAACAAAAATACCGATACCGCATTTTCGCTTTTAATTTTCATCTGGGCACGAGCCGAAACGATGCGTCTTTACCTGCGGCAAAAATGAATATTTCTTTCGCCTACTAAGCCGCGTGCGTTTACGTATTTGCTCACCTGTCCGTCGTTCGTTCGACTTTTCAATCAAAATACTCGTATCCAATCGTTCGGCCGCATCGAAAAAATTACCTCGGCGCGAGCGTGCCGTATTTTCTATTAAAAAAGGCAGGCAGGCAGGCAGGCAGGCAGGTAGGCAGCTAGGTAGGTAGGTAGGTAGGTAGGTAGGTAGGTAGGTAGTAGGTACTAGGTAGTAGCTCTACTTGGTTATATTTTCAGTTTTGAAAGGTAATACCGCGTTCGACGTAATCGAATAGCGTTTAAATTTAAATTATTCGTACGTCGGATTGGTCTAACAATAAGTATTCCTATACTCACACTTGGTACGTGCTACGTACTACGTAGCTAGAGTAGCTACTGGGTGGCCGATTGATCGTCTGCCCCCCTACGAAAATGTATTAATTTTTTTCGGTTTCATTGTGAAAATGACAGCAATGGCTTAAACAATGTTGAATTGGAGATCATTTTCTTAAATAAAAATGTTTACAATACGAGTAGAACCGAAAAAAACGTAATAATTTATTTTTCCGAGGGGGCACACGATCAATCGGCCACCCAGTACTTAGTACCACCTATAAATCATTATCACGCCCATAAACGTATGTAGCACATTAGTGTATACATTATACATAATGTATGTACGTATATCTATCTATGTCCTACTTTGTCGAAAGCAAATGTGTACATGCTCACTCGCAAGTACATTCGAGCTAGCTGGTAGCTACTAGCTAGTAGCTACTAGCACGTAGAACCACGGAGTAGGGGTGGCGACAGACGCGCAGTATTTCACTGCTTACTGCCACGCTATACTGCAAAGTCAGATACCTTATCGTATACGGCAGCAGATAAACGAGCAGTGAAATACCGCGCGTTTTGAAGCCCTCCCCCCTCGCCCAGTGGTTAATGTCTTCGATTGCCTACTTCAATGTCCTCTCATCGTATTTACTGCCTCAGTAAGCGGTGAAACACTGCTCGTCTGTCCGTCGCCTTATCGCCTTAATGCGTATTTAAGCAACAATAAGCTTTGCTCGAACAACTCAAAATACGAGTACGTTTGCTTTAAAATAATTAAGTACGAGTATTTCGAAATCGTTTTTTATACGTAGCAGTAGCGGTAGCGTAATTTTAGATGCCGAGCCGTCTATCTCGCTTGCCAATGCCGCGTATTTACGGCGTTTCGGGTATGCAACTTAAGTAACATCTCTTCCAATTGGACTGAAACAGATAACGCGTATTTACGGCGTTCCGCTTATGCAAACTATTTAACGTCTCATTTCGAACGTTGCGTGTACGTGTAGCTTGTTGCTCGTAGCTGTGTAGCTATAGCTAATTAGCTACGCGCATAGGATGTACTACGTGCGCAGCCAAGCGCGTGCCGCGCGGCCGGTAATCGTCGGTAATGGAGGTAGCGAAGTAAATTAAATTTTTTAAAATGGCATACGCGTATGTAGGCTACACACGCTACAGATACCTGTTACATAGTTGCAGTACAGTTGGCGATTTTTTTTTACGTACAAGATTGAACGTTTTCACCATAAGATCATCGTTTATCTTTTACGACCATTAAGAAATTAAAAGTAAAGATACCTTTACACGTGGTTTACCGGACACAAATAGACGATTGGTCGAGAAATTGCACTATCCACAGCCTCCACAGGTCATAAGTACGTCTACGTAGTTGTTGGTTGCATTATTCAGCGTACCTTTTATGTATATACAATGTGTACGATTACATGTAGGCGTATACTGTAACGAGTACGGTATCGTAATTGATGAAAAATAGTATGTACATACAAAAAAATGTACGCTACTCGTAAATCTCATGTTTCGTTTGTTTGCGAGTATTTCGATATTCTATGTAGTTAAGCAGAGCACGCGGATTGATAATAATATCATATACGGCGCTTTGAAAACTATATTATGACGTCTATACGTCTATACGTTTATACGAAGGGTTGACGATTTGTTTCTAACACAAATACACGATGTTTCGACTGAGCTGTAACGTTGTTTTATCTTTTTTTCGTACGTGATGGAACGCATTCAACTGGTGAGCGAGGCGACGCGGCGACCACGTAGTCGGGTACCTGCAGTTGAAGTAGTCCGAATATCCAATAGATTGTATAACGAATGAATTTCATTTCCCTATTCTCCGATGACGTATCGTGTATCGTATCAAAAACTCGTACACGTCCAAAAACGAAGCGATGTGAAAAAAGTCGTCGTCGTGTTGTGACGTCCTGTTTCTCGATTAAAGTTCATTTTTCCAAGTTGGAACTGAAGAGTATTGGAATAGGAGACGCAGACGTTATTAACGGCGAAACAGGCGCGGTCGCGTCAAGTAGATTTTCACGATTCCGCGTACTCGTCGGATAAATACTCGCCAGTGGTAAAAGGAAAACAAAGAAAGAGAAATACTACCTATACATACATACGAGTACGTTTTCGAATCGCAAGCATCGATATTATGGTACAACGCTACAGGAAAAGCGAAAAGCGAAAAGCTCGAATCGAGTCCAAATCAAAGCTTAAATTGAAAACTTTCTCGTTGTATTTTTACAAAGAACATTATAACGGGCAAGTTTGATTTCATTTTCGATAGCTTTCATCGCAACCGCGACACAATGAGGAAGGCGCAAATTAAACGCTGGCGCCGCGCCACGCCGCGCCGCCGTCGTTCGCCGTCGATTTTGCTTCATCGTCGTCAGCAACTGGTAATTAGCTTATCGTATTTTACGCGCTAGCTCCGTCGTAACGCGTCGCGTCGTCTTGATTAGAAATCGCTTTAAAATTTCTCCGTATTTCTAACGAAGCTTTTCTGTCGGTTACATAGGCCCTATACTATACGTATTACGTAACACGTATACTATACGTATTGACTATATTGTATACTATTTTCAGGTTGAACGTTCCTACGTGAATGTGGATAATGTACATTTGTACAATACACGTATTACACATCGCACGGCATTCTACTCATAAATATACTGTATGATTTATAAACAATTACGTAAACCTATTTCCCCCCATGCACGATCTTAGTTCCTCAGCCGTGCGCCACGTCAGCGCCAGCGCCAAAAAACTACAAGTTAAAATGTCGAACCAAAAAGCAAAGCGACAAGGTGAAATATTAATGTTTTTCAATTTTAAAATGGTTGAAAAATGCGAATATTTTCAACTGTTTCGCGCAGTTTTGCGAATCGCAAAGAAAGTACAAACGTTACGATTATTTTTTCCTTCTATTCCTTCTTTCGGTTGCGTGTTTTGTTTCACTTCATCGTGTGATTTATGCGTATTACACTTTGAAAAGTGGAGACGAATTTTTAAAATTTTCATCGGGTCGTTGAATTATTAGCAAAGGGTACGTCACGTCGCGTTGTGTTGCGTTGGGTTGGGTCGCGACGCGTCGTCGTAGCAATACTTGATATACTCGTATTGTACGTTTACCGCAAGAAAAGTACGTACATTTTCAAACGGTCATCGATGCCATTTCGGTTTTCGTTATGCTAAGTTATGCTCGTTTAGCGCTAATTCGTATCCAAAAAACTCTACGAAATTGGTAATGCCTGTCGAACTTGGCTCAAAAGCGCGGCTGACCAGATCGTAATCATTTTTTGTATCAAGTATACGGAACTATCGCCTTCGATGAATTAATTATTCTCTGCGCCGCGCCGCATTGTTAACGTAACTTACAAAATACTCGGATACTTTTTAATTGCAACTTTCTCCCACGATGAAGTCGTTATAAAGATGTCGTAAAGTTTTCTAATTAAATGCTGCGCTATGCCGCGCTCTTTCCGTACCTGTCTCTTCACCTCGAAGAAGAAGAAGAAGAAGAAGAAGAAGAAAAGGAAGAAGAAAAAAAACAACCAAAAAACCAAAACAAAAAAACTAGCGTAGAAAATAAAACGCGTACTTAAATACTCGTTTAACCGATATCGCATCTTCATCTCCGCTTCCCTGATCCCTCGTAATGTTTTCAGCGTATTCTCTCAGTTTATTATACGCGTACGCGTACGCGTAAACGAGCGTAACGTGATTCCATTTTTCTCTGCACCATTTTCACACCCGCTGGTTAACTGGAACATCTTCATTTAGAAATAAGTTTCGATGGTTTCGACGACAGCAGCCGATGACCGACCGTTGAGCATAATTTTACGCAGACATCGTATACGTTTTACATTATTACGAGTATATGTACAATACGTACGAGTGGAAGATACTTCAAAATAAAGCTTTTTCCCCCATTTTTTTTCTCTTTTTTTCACTTTTTTACGAGGAACCAAAATTGATATAACGTAGGTAAATAGGTATCTCTACCTGTATACGTTCTTTTTTGCGATTTCTCGAGCGCGAGGAAGCGAAAAAATTACTTTTCGAATGCCGTCACATCGCCGTAGTTGAGATTTTTTATTAGAATTTTTTTTAATAACGTTCGATCGTTTTCAACGTAAATGTCATACGCCTGACGCCTGACGCCTGACGCATGACGCCTACCCGTTTCGATTGCGAGCGTGTCATTATAAATTTATAAACAACGCACCTGTTTGCATTCGAAACAGTAATGTACGAATACGAGTGTTCACTACGTATTTAGTACTGTATTTTCAGACTGCAGACTACGAGTATACGAACTCCATGTACATAAATTACAACATTTGTGTAAAATATAAAGACACGCGCACGTACTACGTAGTACGTACATACGTACGTCTACGTACAAATATATGTAGGTACTACTCGTATATGGTATCCTACACATATTCATGGTCACATCACAAAGGTTAAGTTGTTTATCTTTATACTCGTAAGATCGGATAAAAATTGTCGCATTCCAACATTTACCCAAGAAGTCATTGATTTAAAAATATGGCGGACAAATACGCGTAAATTCAAACATCTTGAGCCAAGCTACAGGCGAATAATTAGCGTATGGACGCACGTGCTACGTAATCGTCAGTCACCAGTCACGCATCGCACATCTTCACAATGTCTACTTCACTCTGTGCGGTTTGTTTTCTCGAGCTTCTTGCAAAATTATCCGCTTGTGTTTTGCGTTTTATTAATTCTTCGACTGATTCGCCAGCTACGTAGCTAGGCTATTTGCTCGTATTTCTTTGATGAAATTTTAATACACTAATATTTTCGACGCGCGATTTACTCGTACGTGTTAAACTTTATAGGAAAATTTTAATAAATCATCTATCAAAAAGGCATAAATACCGTGTACGGGTACCTTTGCCATCAATCTACCTAGTACCTACTACCTAACACCTTCTTGTACCTAACTACCTACCTACCTACCTACCTGCCTGCCTGCCTGCCTGCGTGTAGTGTAAGATAATTAATGCTCTCAACCAACCAAATTCACTGCTTGGACATATTACGCGATACACATGCAGCGTAAGGTGCAAATAGGTATTAAGTACGATTACGTAAGGACTAGATACAATACACGTGGGCACCTCATACATGTTTTACATCTACGATTATGGATTACGGGCTTGTGATCACACTATGTGGTGTGTGGTAGGTAACTAGGTAGTAGGTACAGCTACTGCTAATAGGTAGAGGTAAGTTGGAAGGGTATGGTATCATCGGCTAATGGCTAATGGCTAATGGCTAATGGCTAGTGGCTGGTGGTTGGTGTTGGTGGCTCTGGCTGCGTTATAGTATGACGTATCTACCTACAACTACAACTACGAGCACCCCTTTCCTGTTGCTTCGTGTAACGGTTAGGCGAATGATTACCAACGGTTGGCGGGTACAAGCGTACAGCATATGAGGCACGCAACTAATGAGCTGGTACTAATTACCATTTACCTAGCTACGCAGTACGCACGTAGCGTAAAACGTAAGTCACTCTTAACTACGAGTCTCCACCCAGAATGTCCTTGTCCTGTACGAACAATTCGCACGAAAAACGCAATTACTTGTCTAGAGCGTAACGCCAATGTGGTACTACTCGTAGATACTCGTACGTCTACGTATTACGTATGGATTACGATAGCGATAGCGATAGCGATGGCGATGGCGAGGTCGAGGGCGTACCTTACGTATGGATGACCGTTGACGAATGATGGGTACGGGGTATAGGGCGTAGTGTGTAAGCTATATGTGTAATGTTTTACCCTCTGTCAGATTTTTTTTTCATTATCATTCATTTTCCCTTTTCATTACTGCGTATTATTTCGATAAGAGAAAATTATACGCGTTGCTCGAAGCTGGAACGAAAAAAATGACGCTTTAAGGAAAAAGCGGGCAATTTCCGAAATGTAATTTTTCTTTCGCACAATACACGTACGTCTCCGTACAACGTACGACTGACATTGTATCGGATAAGTTTATTTTTCGTATTTGAAAACGCGGACATGACGCGACACGAAGCAGCGTGACACAGCTGCAGCGTAGCGTAACGTAACCTAACGTTCGCGTTATCGTCGTCGTCGTCGTCGTCGTCGTTGTCATATGCACAGCTTTACCCCTCTGGGCTGAAAATTTAAATCATAAGTTGACACGAGGATAAAAGGTGAAATTTATGGTATGACGGAATACTAGCCGAGCTACCAACGCAGCGTCAGTACGTCTACGTATCCACGATCACGAGTCCACGTAACTTGTAAGCGTTGCCGCGTTATTTTTCAAAGCGATAAAATCAATTTCGTCATCGAACAGCCCTCAAAACAATAACTTGAAAACATCCACTTGGTGTGGTTTAGTCTTACTACGTTGGGTAAAATCGTCTTCATTTTTTGGTACATACTTTTACGAACGACGACGGCAAATCTTCAACGCGTAGGCCTACCTCTACCCGTCATTAACATCGCGTTGAAATTCGTCTACTCGTGGCGCGTGGCAAGTTTTAATTCGATCAACGGTAACGAAATTGTATTGGAAAAGCCAACGTCGCGTCGCCATCGTGATTACACGCTACGCACGACGCACGACGCACAACGCACGAACCTTAGCCTGTAGCGAGGAATTTCCTCAAGTAGGGCAAACTTTCGACAATCAACACTATTAGAGCTATAAAAAAAAAAAAACTGATTTCTACGATTTCAAGTCGTATTGAACTGGCAAGACAGCAAAAAACGATACGAAACAAGAGTTACCACTAATTACACGCGGCACGTGGCACACAGAAGTATTCGCTACAGTGTGTGTATCGCGTACAGCGTAGTAGTACGTATTCTTACGAGTAGCTAGGTACCTAGTTACCTACCGCCTATGTAGTACATCGGATGGTGGAAAATGGCACATCAAGGTAAGCGGACCAGCGGTAAGGTAATGAGTTGGACAAATGAGAATTATTCGAAAAAATTATCTTTAATAAATGTGCCCTCGCTTAGCAACATTATTTACGTAATAATTTAGCAACAAGTGAAAGGGGTGTGCGTGGTAGTGTACTCGTACGGGTAGGTATGTGGAAAAAAAGAAGACCTGCGGTTAGTACAAAAAAGAGACAAGAAAACATGGTATCTGCGCGCCGTTATTGTAAAAATAAATAGCGGACAATTTATCTAAATTAAACGCTTACGTGGTTCATTTGCTAAAACACGGAACAGAGAAAAACAGCGCGTCACTACCGTTCAGCATGCTCGTGCCTCGTACTCGTACTCGTATTCGTATTCGTATATTAATATTTGCGAGGGAGCAGCGCACAAAGCAGCGAAAGCAAGCGTAGAAACGTGTAGCGTAAAAGTACTTTTTTCTCATTCGAGTCGCCGGCGAGCGACGATGCGACGCGTGTTTTCATTTTCATCTACATACGCGTACGCGTGTACTACACATAAGCAGCTGTGCACTATCTGTGTCTCGTCTAAACTACCCCTACCTCTACCCCTAACCCTACCCGATAACCGTCGTCGCAAGTGTTTAAGTATTAACCAACTAGAATTCCTTACGCTGTTACGACGACCCGACCTTACCACACTGATCGAAGCAATCGACCTTTGATTTAAGCCAAAAGAATTGCACCGTTTCACAGAATAGGTACACATTGTACGCAGCTAGACAGCTAGTCAGCTAGTCAGCTAGTCAGCTACACACTTATAGTACATACAGTGTGTAGATGTACGAGTAGGCCTATGTACTATGTACTCGTATACTCGTAGGCTACGTAGCCTGGCTTCGGTAAGTATCAAAATCTTTGATACGTGATTGTAAAATGAGTACGAAAAAAAAAGAGACTCGATAGGTACAGCGATGTATTCGATTAACGAACATTTTCAAGGTTGGAAATATGATTTTTTGTTGAGACGATTTGGAGTTGATAACATGCATGTAGGTATTCGTACTGGCACCTGGCTGTACGGATTTACGAATGACGCTGACGCTTGCACAAGCGGAGCGGACGAGTCCGTTGACGCGAAACTTGGCAAACGGCTTGACGGCGTATGTGTATGTGTAGTGTAAGTAATTATTTACCTATGTGTTCGTTGAAATTCTCCAAAACGCCAAACATGTCACGAGAAGCGGCTCGAATACATACGAGTATGTGTGTAGCCTACCCGCTTCCTATAAAATACCGCCATAATTTCCCCGTAGAATTGGTTTCGCTTCTCCAGATCACGCGTTATGTCTTCTTGGTAGACTCGTCGTCGTCGTCGTCGTCGTCGTCGTCGTCGTTGCCGCCTTTACTACTGAGCGGTAATTCGTGACGAACTCGTATTATTTATTTATTTTTTTTCACGTACAGCATACCTTACCTACCTACGTACGTACTATAATACAGTATATTACATACGAGTGTTCCCTTTTAATTCGACCATTATAGACGAGACGAGAAAATAAAAAAAGTCTCGAACCATTCGATAATTCTAATCAGCGCAGAGATGAGTGAGACGAGATCGGCGGCGCGGCGGCGCTGACGTTATGAAAAAGATGAAACAATCGTAACAGATACGAATATGTTTGTCATTTTTGTACACAAGCGTTTATTTGAAATTTAAGATTGTACGTGGTACGTGCGAGACACGAGCGCGGGTGGGGGCGCGGGCGCGGTTATGCTTCAGACGATGGCGCCGCGACAAGTAAAATTATTGCATTTGATATCGGGAACAATATGGAAAAAACGATACGATGTTTATTCTTGAAAAATTATATTTCTGTTTTCGCTAGTAAACAAAATTTTTAACTCGTTATTGAAGTGCGCGCATTTCGTAAATCTGCCTTACAATCGCGTAAGCCCAAACAAAAAATGAAACAAACAATAAATAAATAAACATTACACGGGCACGAATAGATAAAAAGTGTATAGCGGTTTTGCTTACGACAAATCTTCGGTCTCTACCTACCTACCTTCCTACCTACATCTACGAGCACGTAGACGTACCTCTACCTATTATTGCATACACTCACACCCACTTCAGACTCCACTACCACTACGTGTTACCTATTGGCTATATGTAAGTACTTAGCTACTTACTACTTATTTAGATACTCGTAGTAGGTACTGAGTAGATTAGATACGTTACGACACGTTATATGATTGATAAAAAAACAATCCTAGCGTAGCGCTCACTCGTATGTAGGTAATAGGTACGAGTATACACATAATTGTGTTAAGCTACAAGTACGTACGTGTACGTTTACGTACCTAACAAGGGAAG
>QBDW01001447.1:0-19892 GCA_003261595.1 Maconellicoccus hirsutus
AAAAAAAAAAAAAAAAAATGTGTAAAATAACCGCTATTAATATTCGCGAACCATCGCCTAAATATCGCGTAAACAAGGTCGACGAATTCAACCACCGTGTTACCCCTCTTCGCGCAATCATCGCACGGTTATTAACATACATACGAATACACGTAATAAATATTTGTTTCGGCGATTTCAACTCGTTCTTTTTTGCTAAGATTCAATTCGTTATTATTCGTATTACCGAAATAAGGAATAATTTATATAAAATGCAAAAAGTACGCTTTTTAGCAATTTTTTCTGCCACCGATATTAAATCTATTTAAAAAGTAATAAAATTTGAAAAAAAATCGTCATACCACATAATGATGGTTTTTCGTGTATTCGAATTTTTTTCCCGTTTTCAAGTCATTTGTACTTTAACTTTCAGCGTTTCACGACAAAATTGTTCTTTTTTTAAAAAAAAATATAGAATTTCATTTGGGTACACTTGAATTTTCAATTTATAAAATTACACCTCATCGTACCAAGTACCGGGTGTCTAATCGATCATATCGCAACTAAAAAAATTTTTGTTTTTGTTAAATTGGTAGCATTTGTTTACACACCATGATACACGGTAATCAATGTCGCCAACCAAAAATATTACAGGTCGTTTCATGTCTCATCTCTCATGCATACAGACTATAGGTCATCAGACGATGCCAAGGGGAGGTCTTCGCGATTTGAATTCTCCAAGATGCCGGAAAATTGAAAATTTTCAACACGAATAAACTCCAGTAATACCAAACTTGACGATCTCAATTTTTTACTTTGTTCTACTCTAAAAATCAGTGTTACCAGTTTTGTCAACTCAAAATTACTTTGAACTTTGAAATTGCAAAAAAATATGTTTATGAATTGTAATTCTGGAAAAATTCCCAATTATAATTTATTCTAAGCAGAATAACATCAAAAAATTGCGACATTTTTTCATATTTTTGAAAAAAAAAAAAATTATAAAAAATGGACAATTTTATGAAATTAGTTGAAGTGAAATTGAAAAAATATTTATTCGTAGGTTGACCGTGAATTGAAAATATTTCGGAAAAAAAACTTTCTCCTGAATTTGTAGAAAAATTTGCATAATTCTCCGATTTTGCCGCCGTTAAATCAATTACTTTCCCCAATTTTGATATTTCTGCACAGAACGATAGGAAACTGCAACAGTATGCGAAGGTATCCAAAGTGAATAAGTTGACATTTTTTCAGATACTTTTATCCCATTTCACCCCAGGAGAATTCATTGAAAATTTTCAAAACCAAAAAATTTTGAAAAACAAGTTGACGCAAAATAAAAAAATAAAATTTACATGTTTTCGTTCATTTTTTCTATGTTTTTGGGAATAACACGAATTTAAAATTCACCTAACAACACGATATACGAATGTCAAATAGAAGTTGCGAAACGTTGATGGCGCCGCCGCTGCCGCTGCCCCTCATACCACTGCTGACCACCATTCAACGATAATATTATTAAACAAAATCATAATCGCGATTAACAACACACACATGCGGTAAAATTACGAAATCAATTCGAGAGCGAATTTTCCGAGAAAATTATTAATAGCTCGATCGGTTATAAAATTGCTCGACGTTTCGAAAATGCATCGAATTTAAAAAAACCAACGACTTGAAAATAATTACGCTGCTCGGTGAAATTTTAAAATAGTTATTGTCGATATTTTGAAGTCCCCCTCTCTTCCTTTTTCCCTTCCACTGATATTTCTTTTCAAAACCAGGAAATTTTTTGCGCATTTTTACAACTCGACTTTTTGAAAAATTCAATTTCGCTCGAATCTGCGAAATAGCCATCGCAAGGTTTCTCCATCTGCGTGGCGGTGTTGATTAAGAAAATAATCCGCTTAATATATTTATTAATTGGAAACGAGGATTTCCTCGACGAAATGAGTAAAAGACCACCATTCGTTTGGGCAATTCGGGCGAACACAAAGCGTTCAGAAAATCCGGCGAATCGTCGGGTCGAAAGGATTAAAAAAGGTCTCAATGGGTAAATTTTTTCACGTAGTAACTAATTTAAAACTAATTACTCGTCCAATCGAAAAACTCGTTTGATGGAGAAAAATAACAACTCGAACGTCGCAGTGAAAAGTACGCGAATATCGATAAGCGAAATACGATGAGCGGGGGCGAGGGGCGCGTCGATATTCACGTTTTACATCGACGCCGCTACACACCGTCGTCGTTGTCGAAAATTCGCCCTCTGAATTAATTTTGATTACGCGAAGCGCGCAATTTAATTAAACCAGCTTTTCCATCAAACTTATACGCGTTTTAATTATGCCGCAAGATGTAGGCCCGCGAAGCGTTCGCTTGGTCGACGATATCGATACGTTGATGTGGCCAGAAGTTCCATCTGTCTAGGCGAAAATTGTCCTCTTCGGGAGTAACACCTTAATTCCAAGTTCAAAGTAATCTCGCCCGGATGCCGAAGAAAAACCACATCGGCGGTGGTGAATTTCATAGCGAAAGTTTGCAAAAGTTCATGTTACATAGCTCGGATATATAAGTTTCGCTGGATCTTCGTCTTCGCAAATTATCCGCCACGAATACGAAATTTACCGACGATTTGAGAAGTTCGTGGTTGAGAACTCATTTTCAAGGGATGTTCGTCGAATAAAGAATAAGATACGAGATGCGAGTAGCTGCGAATGTGAATTTTTAAGAGTACCTCGCCCTCCTTGTGAATCTACTTCAAGTCGTCCTTCCTTTTGCACGTTTTTTTCCCCCCTCTCTGATTAGGAAAACTTTTCGCGTTTTTTAAAGTCGACGTCAGAGAGACGGTTTTATTGCGCGATTTCGAGCTCTCGACGTCGTGTTTTCGCACGAATAACACAGCGTCGTAGATTTTGATCGACGTTTTAGTCATCGTGTGTGCGTTAAATGAGAATTTAACGTCTTCCGTCCTGCGCTCTCTTATCTGCTTGTGTGTAATGTACCGACAAATGTGAGATGAATGTGCAACATGCGCGATTGTCGAGATTCGTCGGTAAAATTCCATCGTCGGTGTTGCATTCCGTTTGAAAAATTGCGATTTTTTTTTTAATTCGACGAGGAAATTATATGAGAGGAATCGATACGCGAAATGACGACGGTAAATTACATCGCGTCATAAGGTATTTCGTAATTGGAAACATGTATTTATTGTATTTTTATTCAACGAGAAATAACCGTTTTTCGAAGTCTTCCCTTCGTCGGTTTTTCCAACAATACAGAATCGCGACGAGTATGGAAAATAATCGATATTCGTGTTTTTTTCCCCTCCTCCGGTAACGAAACGTTTCGAAAATTCCAATTGTTACGATGCTCGAGGGAAGAGTAAAGGTGGGAAATTGTCATGCAACATGTTGAAAAAAATAAAATTGTTGAATATGTTCGTAAAACGTTAGAGTAAGGTATGGAAGAAGTATTCGAAACATCGTGTACTTCTCACTCGGGATTTTTGTTTTTTTCAACCGTTTAACGTGTAGAAAATGTTGAGCTTTTTACCGATTTTCGAGCATTTTTTTATACGAGGAAAATATTTGATTTCTTGGGGTGGAAATCTTTCCAAGAGAAATATCCTGACTTTTGCTAGTTCATGCGATGAAGTTTCGAAATTTGCCAACAAGTTGCGAAACGAGGAGAATAGCTGAAAATTTGAGTTTACCTGTAGTCGAATGCCCTCAATGTTTTGTGCTCCGCAAATGAGCTTATGAATTACATATCCGTCTCACATCGCATTAAGTGAATTTAACGTGATACATTTGTCAAACACGAAATTTAAATATCGAATTAGGCGGGAATCTTAAGTGTTCCTATTGGTTTTGTTTTTTTTTTCGAGGAGTAAAGGGGAACGAATGGAAGATTTTGAAAAATCATTAATTTTGACCTCTACATACGACTGAAATTTGAGTCACCTAGTTGTAAACTCGACGGAATGGAAATTTTATGTATGTTAGCGTGAAATGGTCCTCGCGCCTTCGTGGTCTGCAAAATTATTCGAAAGAGTGAAATATAAATTGAAAAATATTCGAATACGTGCTTTGGAAACGGAAGGGGGGATTTAAATGAGCGATAAATTGAGAAAAAAACGATCCTATCGTACTCGATGAGCGATTTTTCGAACGTGCTTTTTCCCTTGAAAACGTAAAACATCGATGAGCCAATGGTTGTCATCGATAAGCTGGTGGTGGTCGGTTGTGTTTCGACTTGAAACGTTGGGATCGTTAGGGCCATGTATTTTCTTGTTGGTATTTCCTTTGTCTGGTTTAAGGGAGGGGATACGTGCGGGCACTGCAGACATATTGTGCCTTGTACGACTTGAACAAGGTGGTGCACTCGGTTTTCCCGGATGAAGAATTTATCGCATGTAGTAAGCGATCTGCCTCAGGATACAGATAACGATGATATTTGGGTATTAGGTGGGTACCATCGAGAAACGTTCATGACTAGAACTGAGATTTTCATGTTGTAAAAATCGGGTTTTATGCGCATAAAATACATGTCAACAGGAGTTGAAAATATGTCAAAAATATGCTTAAGAAAACCATGGACATATGGGTATCAAAATACAGAATTTTTAAAGAAGAATTAAAAAATCACAAACTTGTAAACGTAGCTGTATTTTTATTTAACAAAAAGGGAAAAAATCATAAAACGTCGCCATCTAGCGTAATTTTTTTTAAATTACATTTTTTTTCGTGACAAATGCATTTTTAATTTTTATTGATAAAAGTGTTTTTTTTTTTCATTGGAAAAAATAAATTTTGAAGGAATTTTCAAAATATGTCACTAAAAATGTAAAAACGTGTAAAATATGTCCAAATATGCCGGAAAATAGTCAAAAACAACAGAGATATGTCAATTTATGCTTTTCGTGGTAAAATATGTAAAAATATGCTTAAACATGTAGGGCTCATTTTACTCAGAATTTTATAATTCGCGAAGATATTATTGACATGCCTAAAAAAAATCCATGGAAAAAATATGTAAATGCATAAAAATCTCAGCCCTATTCATGAACAAAAATTTCATATCCCCCCCCCCTGTTTTAGAGAAATTAATTTCTTTTCGACAATCAGATAGGATTTTTTTTCTCAAATTACAGTTTACAGAATTAATTGAAATTTTAGCGTGTTCGCCATTTGGGTATAATGAGGATAGTAAAAAAATAGTGGTTTCAAAAGTCGATTATAAAAGTAATGAAAAAAAAAGTGAATTTTGTCAATAAGTAGTGCAATAATGAAGAACCCCGAAAACAAGGAATAATTCGAAAACATGCAGAATGGTTCGTTTTTGATTAATGGCAGGTAATTTTTTTTTCATGAATTGGCATCACTTTTTATTTTTTTTAATAAGCGAGTAATTGCGTTTAGTTTTTTGAAATTTTAATCTATGATTTTTTCAATACATCAGTCTAAAAGACCCCGTTGAGGAAGGTGCCAGAGGGGGTGGTGAAGTTGAGAGGTTTTTGAAAATTCGATAAAAGGGCAGAGAAGAAGTAATGATTTTTCATTTTAAAAAATCTATTCGATGCTATAATCCTTCTGCAATGTAGTTTTTTTTTTGTTCATCATAATTTACTCGAGAACGATTCGCTCAACATGATTTATTTGTTCGCGAACGATTTGTTTGTTCGCGAACGATTTGTTCATCATGATTTGTTTGTTCGCGAACGATTCGTTTAACATGATTCATTTGTTGGCGAACGATTCGTTCATCATGATTCATTTGTTGGCGAACGATTTGTTCATCATGATTTGTTTGTTCGTGAACGATTCGTTCATCGGGATTTGTTTGTTCGCGAACGATTAGTTTAACATGATTCATTTGTTGGCGAACGATTCGTTCATCGTGATTTGTTTGTTCGCAAACGATTCGTTCAACATGATTCATTTGTTCGCGAACGATTTGTTCATCATGATTTGTTTGTTCGCGAACGATTCGTTTAACATGATTCATTTGTTCGCGAACGATTCGTTTAACATGATTTATTTGTTGGCGAACGATTTGTTCATCATGATTTGTTTGTTGGCGAACGATTTGTTCATTATGATTTGTTTGTTTGCGAACGATTTGCTCATCATGATTCATTTACTTGCGAACTAATTAATTCCATTGAAAATTGAAAAATGACAAATTTTTGAAGCATATTTTACAAAATCGAAATATATCCTGTTTTTGTTTGTAAAAAACCAATTGTCATTTTTCATTTTCGTTTACTTTTATTACCTTTTTGGATAATTGGTTTTTTTTAGCAACAAACACATGTCAATTTCGTAAAATATTATACGTATGTCATTTTTTAACTAGGTTCACCCTTTATTTTTTGGAAATATCCGAAGAAGAATTTTAATTGAAAAAACATAATAGCTGGAAAATTCTATCACGGCGAATGCTTTTTCAACGTTTAAATGTATGTATATATCGTACGTACACCGACGCATTTATTCTAATTGGAATCCCTCTCCTCCCCTCTCTGACCCCGTTATCTCGCGAAATAACTCGATTAAAAAGTCGTACGCGCGAAATGGGAATTGGAGAATTTTTTACGTCGGAATATCGCAATCAACACGGTGTAAACTGTGGGCATCGATTCGATGGCGTATGTGGTGGCAGATGTAACGGACGCTAGGGGAATTACGCTGGCGTCCGCGGTGGAGGCGGCGATGGCGTTTACCGTCGTAGCGATTTTTGGCTTTTATTCAAAACACGATTCGTGAAAAATTTTCCATTTAAGCGCCGCGTCCACGACGAGATGCTTTTATGGCGGCGTAACGTTTCGTATGCCAGATCTACCTGTTGCGTAAGACTGGCACGTAATATATTAACAATTTGCATACGTATATTATACTTGGAAAACGTACGTATAAAAAGCACTCACGGCCTTCTACCTTAAACATATGTCCAAGTTTAAATTACTTCGAAACTTAAAGGCGACTGGATTACGTAATACTCGCCGAGCTTTTGTGATACGATTTCTCTTAAATATACGCGCGCGTTTCTCTCGAGAAATGAGAAAGCTTTCGATCCCTTTCGAAAAGGGGACATCGCTGGGGTAATTTCATATTTCGTGGATCATACGTGTGCGCTGCTCACGATGCCTTAAGCAACCGCAAATACGCTTTTGCCGATAATCCGCGTCGTATTCCGATCGCGTACTCGCTCAATCTCCTCCGAAGATGATACGATAGGGAATTTACATAAATATCTCGTAGATGCGCCATGTACTCGAGTTTTTTTTTTTAACGCGCCAAAACAGCCGTCAAAAGTACCTCTCTCGTATTTTTCGTTCGCACCTCGTAAATGCCCCGTAACGTTCGACGTGTTAAGCAAATATTTCAACTGTTCCCTTCGTGGTTTTGAGGGGCTTTTCAACGGGGTTGGAAATTATTCCCATCGTGGTTGGATTATTTTTGCATGTCGATTTTGCGATACTACTTTCGTCGGCGTAGATCGTCGAAAACAAGGTGCAAGTATTTTCATGAAGCGAGGAATTGTGTTGGGGAAATTATACGGTTGGGGAATGGAGGGGGGAACTATCGAAGAGTGCTGTCGCGATAATATTCTATACTGAGAAAAGTAAATACTAGGAAATGAAAAATTAATAGTGATGACGAACAGAGAATGACGTAAATAATAAATTTCTTTTCCGAAAATCTTTCCTTATCAATTTTTTTTAATCATATGTTGACTGTGTTGGTTGATAAAATTCCGATTGGAATTTTTTCTATTGATGACACGTCTATACGACCATATCCAAGATGACGATTTTTATCACTTTTACTGATTAGCTGGTGAACGAATGTGATTTACACGAGATGTACATTTTGCGGCAAGCTTTTCATTACTTGAGGGAAAAACTTCTCAAACGAAAGTTATTGAAAATTGAATAAGCAACATTTTTTGTAATGAACGTTTCTCTCGTAATTTTCTAAATTTCGCCACAATTTCTCGCTATATTGTCGTCATCGCGAATGGAAATCTGCAGGAGCGTTTTTGCGAGATTTGGGGTGACTTGGGACAACATTTCTTGCGTCAAAGGCTGTTGGAAATTGTATGAAAAACCTGTGAATGGAAAAGTACTGAAAAGTGATGATTCAATAAACAAAAAATGTTCGTTATTTACCAACAGCTTTTGTTTTACACATTTTTGTCTCGAATTGCGCCAAACCTCACAGAAACGCCTCAATCGTAAAAATGTTCGAAATGTAATTGTTTTTATGTCAAAAAATAAGAAATTCAATTTTCTTCAAATAGTAAGGGATGAAAAATAAAATTACAACTTCCTCACATATTACTGTTCAAGTATCCCTTTTTCAAGTGTTTCATCACAGCGCCACCAGATGTCAGTCGCTTTAAATTTCATCGCCAATTTCTTCTTTTTTTTGGAATTACGTAATTGCGCTCCCAATACACGTCACCTTTACAGCATCACGCTCCCGCCTTTCATCTCTTTTTGAGATTGAAAACTGAAATTTTCACCTTTAACTTTCCACCTCTGCTTTATGCTACTTGAAAAATCGTGGCGTAATTTTAAGTAGTTTTCGTAATTCTCAAAGCCATCAAAAGAGGAGAAATGAAAAGGCGTAGTTTGACTCGAGCGAAAGCTTTTACACTCTGATTCTTTTTTGAATTAGATCTGCGTTGGAAAATCCGACTATTGATGTCGCTCGACGAAGCGACAAAGGGAGGTTTTTGTCTTTTCGATATAATTTCTAATTTTCTACCCCGTAACGAGAAATTTTTTCGCGTCGTTACGTCAAACCGCGCCGCATAGGGTGCGAATTCGCGTAAACGTTTTTGGGGCTTTTTGGCTCGCGAAATAATAACGATTCGTATTATAGTCGAAGGCATTGTTCGGCGTGGTAGTTGGCGGTGTATTGTTTTTTCACGCCTCGCAGCTCGAACGATAACTCAATTAATTATCGAGTCGGGTACGCGACGATGCTGCGGCGCGGGAAGAAACGACGACGCGCGAATGCGAGTAAACGTCGGTAAATCGATGTGGTTTCGGCGAAAGATTTTCCATCGTTTGTCAACGTTAATTGCAACGCGAATTGAAATTGTTTTTTGGTTGGAAAAAATCACCCTCTACGTGTGAGTGATCTCGTGGAATTAGGGCGTGATAAATGTGCGCACGTGAATCGGACGGATTTCAAGATTGACGCGTGGAAATTACGTATTTATTGAAGGAATTGGCTGAAATTTTCAGATGGGAATTGAATTTTTTCGACAAAGTGATTGGCGGAAAGATGAGTGAATGTGATGACGTCATTGAATCTGTATGATTGTTGAATCTTATGTGGTTAATTTGGGGCGTTATTCATGATGGCAGTTTTTATCAATTTTATCGATTTTGTGGTGAAATAAACCGATTTCACGTGGATTTACGTTGCGGCGTTTTTTGTAGAGTTTGGGATCACTTGAGAGGGGGGAAGGGGAAACTAGCCATGTTGTCGGTGTCGCAGAAAGAATTTTTCCGTTGGGGTGTTTTTGTGAGACTTGAGGTGACTTGGGGCAAAAATGGGCTCAAAATTTACAACATTGATAAGAAAAAAAAACATTTAAATTTATTTGGAAAAATTAAAAATTGAAAAAAAAATGATTGAAAAATTTTCACATAAGAACAGAATTTTTACAAAATAAACGAAAAACGTGAAGTACACTTCGCAATTTTTGCTCGAAACATTCAGATTCATCATCTTTAGTGGAAGTCTTCATCTGTGGTAAATTTGTTTGCAAAACAATGATAAATCGGTTGGAAAATATTGAGTTTTTTTGAAAATGATCATAATTATTACAAAATTAAATTTTGCGATAATTACATTATTTTCGAAAAAATTAAATTGCGAAAAAAATTTAAAGTACAAAAAATATCCCACGTCAAATTTTCTGATATTCCTCGAGCTCTATGTCTCCCCATTGTCGATTATTTCGATAATTGCCTATTTTACAATGGGAATTTCATCAAGGGAAATCATTTTAGCGTAATTTCATTCTCAAAATAAATCCAATTTTCAAGTTTTAATGAGAAATTTTCGATTAATGTTGGTAGAAGTGACGCGAAAGACGGGAGTTCGATATCGCGTCGAGTTGATGAAAATCGAATTTTTCGATGAAATTTTAAAGTAACTAATTTATCGAAATTCGACAGAATGGTGCGAACTTCACGAGCAAGTTTTTAATGATCCGACGAGGTTTGCAAATTGAATGGAAGTGTTTTGAAAATTGAGCTTTTACAAATTAATGTAACAGAGCTTCAAAAAAGACGGTTTCGAATTTTAACGAAAATGTTGGTTCGGTAATTGAATTTTTTTTCTGAAATTTACAGATTT
The DNA here is from genome assembly GCA_003261595.1 of Maconellicoccus hirsutus. NCBI lineage: Eukaryota > Metazoa > Arthropoda > Insecta > Hemiptera > Pseudococcidae > Maconellicoccus > Maconellicoccus hirsutus. The sequence continues at coordinate 10,362 of QBDW01001447.1, forward strand.
CTTAGTCGTTGAATTTTCAGAACCAATTTTTGTTTCAACTGCAAACAGCGTTGCAGGAATACACGAACGAACGTTTCTATGGCTTAGAAGGAAGGTTCGGAGAATTGCTTTTCACTTTGGTATCTTTAGAATCCATATTGATGGAAATGAACGATGAAATTCGAATTGCTGTATTATCGGATGCATTTGATGAAGGTGACCCGAGGAAAAATTATTTAAACCCATGTGAGTAGCCTGCATATATAATTATCTATTATCTAGCAATATAAAGTGATTATTTTTTATTTCATTAAAGGAAAATTATTTCCAAAAGATTAATTGTTTTCATTTATGACATTATTGTTTTCTTGAGTTACGAATAGTACAAAGTAGGAGGGGGAGGGGAGAGGGAGCAAAGATATTGAAAATTGCCGTTTAAAATTTTGCGAAGTGATAAGGATGCTTAAAAAAAATCATTCAAGATTCAATGAATTTTTGCCCATTTTCATTCTTAATTGGGCGTTTCGTCGAAGTTATCTGAAAAAGTTATGCGTGACGATAAGATAAAAATGGTGATTTAATTTCGCCGTTTTGTAACATGTCTCGTACTTCGCCATCCAGTCTGATGTGATCGCGCAAAGGTACACTTTTGAAATCCGACATATTCGGTTAATGTTGTAGTTCCCTCGAAAGGCAATGGCCATAAAGATGATTTTTATAGCGTCGTTTATAGCGACGGCAGCAGGTGAGCGTTGTCGGCAATTCGATTTGCGAAATTTTTCTCCGTAATATTTTTCTTGTAGTATTACCAGAGGTCGATGGGGCTTTGCAAATGAAAGACGTTACGTACAGTATTTATTGGAAATACACCATTAACAAATTCAAATGCGAAAAAGATAGTATAGCGGATTTTTACGACGCTTTTGCCAAACTTGTATCAAAAGACGGCGATCAACGTGTTTGGTCTTATGTGAACGACTATAAAAACGGTTAGTTTTCTCGTTTATCGTGTCACTGGTGATTCGGGTAACGCTGATTTCGTCGATTTTCCAAACGGTCGCGATTCCAATTCTATAGTCTGGACTGAGAGCATCTCCAGTCTAACCGCAAAATTTCTATTTGGCGGCCATGTATATCTAGTTGAACGACGTTTTCCTACCTAAACTCGGAGCATGTCATCACAAATGAGCATTGATGAGCTAAGACTATGTGAAGACATTTATATAATTTGTAATGAACTTCGCTTTGAAAATTGAAACTACGTATAATTAAAAATTACCGCGATGAAAATTTCAGTTACGAAATTATAATAAATAAAATGTCTTCGCATAGTCTTAGCTCATCAATGCTCATTTGTGATGACATGCTTCGAGTTCAAGTAGGAAAACATCGTCAACTAGATCTATATGGCCGCCAAACAGAAATTTTGCGGTTAGAATGGGGAGGCTCTGAATCCGAATAGACAGTTGAAAATTTTCCAAATTACGATCGACATCTGTGGTAAAACGGCCGCGGAAAATTACTCTTTTTCTATTTTTCAGATTCTACTTTGGTGTATAGTTGCGGAGAACGTTTATTGGCCAAATATAACGAAATGGTTTCGAAAAACGCGTCCGTATTTGATACAGATGAAAAAATAAGTATTCGCGGTAAGTTTCGCCATCGCGTCGATTCGCATCGAATTTCACGTTTCTTCGTAGCTAATCTCGGTGTTTCGATTTGTTCGATTTTTTTCGATTTTCTTACAGTCGAGTATCGATTCCTTTGCGGTTGTATGGTGATGATCGACTCGTGTAAGTAGTCGTTTCGCATTGGGATTTCGCTTCGGGCTCGTCGCGACGGGGTTTTGGGTGTTTTTCTCAGAGACCATTTCGATAAAATTGAGATTTTTTCAAATTATTTCAAAATTAATCAATTTTTATGTAATTTCAGATTAAAAGTTGATTAAAATTATCTCGTCTGCTTAAGATCGACATTTCGATAAAAATGCACATCCCTCTTTCGCTTTGTCGCTCTATTTAAAACACCGTCATTAATCGATTGATCATCATTGCAGGGTATCATTGGGTAGATTTACAAGGAGGCAGTAAGTGAATTTACCAAATTTGCGTAAAATGACATTAAATTGAAAATTTTAACGAAAAATTACCTACTCCTCGCGCGTATCATTCCAGGTATTATTTCAGCGATTTTCAAAGCTGTTGGAGGTACGTAAATCATGGAATTGTTTTTTTCCTATGTACTTGGAATATCTGACCGCTCATTTTTCCCCCCTTCAGGTGATGTGGTCGAGGTAATCGGTGATAAAGATATGAATAAGCCGCTCAATCGAATAAAATATCCGTAAAAACATCGATTTTATTGTATTCCCATCGACGCGATTTTGCGGTCGATTATGTTCCAGTATTCAAACAAACGGTACTGTCGGTGTTATTGGAAATAAATATCGTGAAACGAAATACGTTGTTGAAAATATTTGTTAAAAGTTGCCAGAGCTTTTATCGAAAATACCGCAATTCTACGTGTAATTAACCCCCTCCCAATTGACAATCCCGCCAGCATTTTTGCTCGCAAAAGCTAGCATTATGCTTCTTGCTATCTTTATGCTAGTTATTTTCTCGAAAATTATGCTACTTTAGCATAAAAGTGGTATGATTAAGTTTCCAGGTTTAACATTAGCAGGTTTATCAAGTAAGTACCGAGTAAATTTTCGTTTTTCTAATACAGTGACGTCGCGATGTGCAACCTCGAACCTCATAAAGTGAAAAACTTGATAAATTCATCAAATTTTTTACAAAGGTAAGCTTTTGCAACAAAAAAAAACTTGTAAGAAAATAAAAGTAATGTTTTTTTTTGTTGCAAATGCTCACCATTGTGAAAAATTTGATAAATTTATCAATTTCTTCATTTTGTGAGGCTTGAGGTTGCACTTATTGCAACATCACTGCACAATGTTTTTACCACGATTAAGATAAATATTAATGTTTTATAGGTAAAAAAAGAAAAGCAGAGGAGGAGCTTAAAGAAACGGTGGAAAAACGGAAGTGCGGATGCGCAGAGGAGATTAAAGTTGAGCTATTTTTTACAATATTTAAATTGTTCATATCTTTATTTTCTGTTTTTAATTTTTCAGAAATTAAATTAACCTTAGAAGAATTAAATAAAAAAATCAATATTATAGTACAGTTTGTAAAAGAAGTGGAAGCCAAAATTGTAGAAGTTGATTCATGTAACGAAGAGCTGGATAAACAAATATAAAGGTAAATGAAAAGGAAATACAAGTTTGAAGGGAAAGAGGTGTCCCGGGCCACCTTTTACCGCAAAGTAAGAAAAGAGGTCAACTACTCATCCCTACCCCAGGTATGTTTGTAATTTGTGAGTATAGGTGCCGGTTTCTCATATCCACCTTAATGCATTCATTCAATTTCAGAGTCGCGACAATACTTTTCTGGAAAATGAAGGCCTTTTTGATAATACGAGTACATCAGAACTTCTCGAATATAAGTCAAGTAGCACCTTTCATAATAGTTCAACAAAATTATCAAATTTTCCGTTCTTAATGTACAGTAATGAATATACTTAAATATAAAATATAATTTCAAAAAAATTTGTTATTCATTTATGTCCTATGATTTTTTGGTATTGCGAGCAAAAAAAGCGCAGTTCATCTAGCAATTTGCTGGAAGGCACTAACAAAAATGTAACACTTTTCCCAGCAACTTGCCAGCAAATTAAGCTAGCAAAAATGCTAGAACTAACAGTCTCAAAATCATACTAGTTTTTTTCTAGGATATGGCCTTTAACTCTATTCTACGCCGTCGTCAACATAGCAGCCATCAACTACTACCGCATTATATAAAATGAATAATCCGGACGACGCATTATCACGAAAGAACTACTTGAGACAACATGCGAGGACACTGGTGTACGACAACGCTAGACGCCGGTTGACAATTGACCAAACATTGGTTGAAACAAAAAATCGAATCGAAGCGGTATTCCCTCGTTGACCAAATGAGCGATACCTGAGGCCAGAAGTCGAGGTACCAGAAGGTCCAGGTCGGTGTAACTTCTGCACAGCTAGGCAGAATCGGCATACTAGAAGACAATGTCTGAATTGTGCGCGATTTGTGTGTTTAATTGAGCATGCTCGTATAATGTGTCTAGAATGTATGCCGAACTCGAGACGTAGATCAAGTGCAGTGTGAAGTACCATAATTCTCCCGGTTATAATTTTTCAATTTTAATCAAAGCTCCTTCGCATGACCTCCCATGAAAAAAACTTTAGATGCCAAAATACGTATTTCTTTATTCTCTACAACTTTTGTAGAGACATTTTTTCCAAATTTTCACAACTAAGCAAGTTATTGCGAAAAAACCAAAAAGTGGACCCTTTAAATCCCCAAAAAGGGGGCAAGGTGAAGTTCCGGAATACTAAAGTATATGTTGTATAGCACCTATGTTCCGAATTTCCCGTTCCGGGGAAAATGTTGATTTTTGACCTAAAATGACAGTACTAAAAATTCATATATACTTTGTTAATTTAGACAAGTTACTTTTTTCTTCAATTGAAATTTTCTAATTTATTTCAAAAAAATTTCCGAACAAATTTTCTTTTCTTTCTAGTTTTTATCAGAATGGAAAAAAATTAGGTGTAATAAATAAAATTTTCAATACGGCATAATTATGGCTATTTAACGCAAAAAAAAATTAATTCGTATTTGTGATGTAGTGAAATGGTGCTGAGGGACAGAAACTGATGATCCCTACATGAGTAACACGGTGGTAATTTGCCGCAGCAAATTGCCACGATGTTACCAACAATAGTACACTTTTTTTTAATGTATGTGATGGGTAACTCATGAAGGGTTAATGTTTTTACGATCAGTCATTTTTCACGAGTCCTTGACTTGAAAAACGTATTCCAATTTGATGGAAAATTGAATTTTCGGTAAGACCATCCGAGAAACCTTCGACACCCGAATTTTATTATTGTTTTACGCGTTTAGTTTATTCGGAATTTTTTAATTTCGAGAGATGTTCATTTTTAGCGGTAAATTATTCATAAAAAAGAAAAATTTCGTTCGAAATGACGAAATAAAGGCGGCTTCGAAGCTTGATTAGTTGATTACTAGAAAATAAGCGATATTCGAAATATTCGTTTTATTTCAAATTCTTACATGTTGTTTAAGCCTCGTACGTAAAGTCTAATTCAGGCATAAGTTGACTCAGGGTCGTGATTTTGGTGGTTTTTGGTTGCTACGTGAATTCGTAAACTTCCTTTTTCCTTTTCGATAAATTTTTCACAGCAAATCAGGGTAGAATTTTTTCTCAACTGAGGACTTTTCCAGGTGGCCGGTTCGAATTTGAAATTTGTTTCGAATTTTTTGAAAAAGAGCGTTAAAAAACCATCGTAATCTGAATTTCGACTAGTTAATTTCACTTTTCAAATTTTCGAAAAATTTCCATAAATTGAAAATATTGGAATTTTTATTCTGAAAATTTGAAATACGAGGCGTGGCTATTGAATAACGAGAACGCGTCCCAGAGGGGTTGAAATAAAACCGAATACACCATTGGAAAAGCGGAAGTGTGTACTACAACCATGCCAAATTTGGTTTTCGTCGGTGTGGTAGTATTTCTGCAATATGGTCTTTACCTCGCGTGCTATAAATTGTTGAAAGAGGTTTATAAAGATAATTTTCCATCTTGTACATGTTTTTGAATGGCATAAACGATTTTCTGAAGGTGGACAGTGCATCGAAGATGACCAACGTTCAGGTCGATCTGTCTCTGTTTCGACGTCGCGAAAGGTTTCTCAAATGAATGAAATTGTGCGACATGATTATCGTTGATAATTACGTCCGACTTCATTAATTTCAGCCACTGGCTCAATCGTCGAACAATCTTATCATTACGACATACTATAACATGAATTTAAAACAAACGGTATTCTCTCGCACCGAAAACGATGTGTGACGAAAAACACGAACAACGCATCAACGTTAAATTTAAAAAATGTGCTATAAATTGTTGAAAAAGGTTTATGACGATAATTCTCGATCTTGTGCATGCTTTTGAATGACAGAAACGATTTTCTGAATGTGGACAGAGCATCGAAGATGACCAATGTTCAGGTCGATCCGTCTCCGTTTCGACGCCGCAAAAGGTGGCACAAATGAATGAAATTGTGCGAAATGATTATCGTCGATAATTTCGTCCGACTTCATTAATTTCAGCCACTGGCTTAATCGACGAACAATGTTATCATTACGACATACTTTAACATGAATTTAAAACAAACAGTATTCAAGTCAAGAAAAAATGTGCTTACTTATAAGTCGCTGCATTGCTGCATCTTGACTGGAAAATTACTCACTCACGGAAATAAATTAAAACCGATAAATATAATCGCAATTAATAAACGAATAATCAAATAAATGGAAAAATTTGCAGGAATCGCGATCGAAATTTAAAATTTGAAACGTAAATCGCACGCGACAACGCACCTTTACGACGAACCAAAAACACAATGAAGTGAAGATGTGCGTTTTATTTGTGCATTTTAGGAAGTGAATTTTCGTTCGTGGAAGCAACGAAGTTTTCGGTCTTCTTTGTACAATGCCAACACTTTTTTAACGAAACGCGGAGGCTCGTGAAGACATCGCAGTAAAACAATGCTTGGTATTACGACTTCGTTCGAAGAAGTAGGTAATAAGAATATAGGTAAACGAGCGAATGAATTAATTGTTATTTCCTCATCCAAAAGTTAATTAATTTAAGAATTCAATTCGAAAATCGAAATTCGCGGTAAAAAAAAGTTATATTGCTGATAACGATGTTTCTACGTTCGAACGGTTCTTTTTTTCGAATTTAAGTCTCTGTTGGTTACCTTTCAGTTCAGGGCCGGCGAAGTAAATTTTTCCCGTGTGTCGCAAATGAAAATAGACCATTATATATTATACAAAACCCAAAATTCTCCGGCTACACCCTCTCCTCAGTCCCCCCTTCCCACACACACTCCTTGGCTATATTGAAACCGTTGCTTCCGTACTCCGTAGTATGAACAATTGACAGAATTAGAAAAAAAATGTACTGAGTACAGTGTTGTAAAAATTGATCGCTCAATTATCGTTATCACAAACTAAAATTTTTTACTGGAGCAAGATGAAAAAGTGGTGGAAATGTGGAGAAAGGTTTAAAAAATTGAATTTTTGAATTTATTGTAATATTTTCCCGTATGTCGCAATGCGACATACGAATTTTTCCGTATGTCGCATTTGCAACATACGCGTCACAGAAAACGCCGGCCCTGTTTCAGTTAATAATAAGTAATGCCAGTTACCCGAAAAAAATGAGCTTTATATGTGCTGTATATGCAATCTAAGCTGTTCTTGTAAATGCAACCTCGAACGACTTATTGTAAGTGTTCACTCGAAGAAAAAGAATGCCGACACCTTAGGTTTGTGTTGATTAAATTCAAAAACAATATAATTAGATATACAGGCTACTCACGCGATTTTAAATAATTTTTCCTCGGGTCACCTTTAGCAAATGCGTCCGATAATACAGCACATCGCATTTCATAGTTGATTTCCATCGATATGGATTCTAAGGATACCAACGTCAACAGCAATTTTCCAAACCTTCCTTCTAAGCCATAGAAACGTTCGTGCATGTATTCCTGCAACGCGATTTGTATTTGATCGCGAAAATGCTGCACTTGATCCTTGTAGCATAACCCTAACGCATCTAAAATAAAATGATTGATTAATTCACGATTTATTGATTTCAGATTAATAAAAAACAGTTCTCTTACTTGGATCGAAGAAAGCGATAGCTTTGAAACATGCGAATTCACATTCATCGATACCGATATCTCTCAGAGGTGTTACCAATTCATCCATCACTCGGCGAATAATGGGGATGACTCGCATTTCCTTATTCAGGGATTCTAATTTCCCGATTTTGTTGTTTTCGATGATTCTGAAGTCTACCACAGTCAAAAATTTCGTTATTTATTATAAAAAATGAAAATTGAGGTATCGTATTTTGATGAAAATGAAATGCTGACGGAAGGCTGACGATTTTTGTGTCACTAAAATTTCAAATCCCTATTTCTTCTCATCTCTGACAGGGGAACTACTTGAGGTGTCCAGCTCAGATTTGAACAGGAGTTAGATTTTTGGGAAGAGCAAATCAAAAAACCCCCAAAACCAAAATTTTAGCTGCCCAAATTAACTTCTTGATTTTTGGCAAATTTTTGAAATTTGAAAATTACAAAATTTCGATTAAAAATGAAGAATTAGAAAAAAAAAACTCGAAAAATGATTTTAAATCGCGCAAGAAATGTTTTCCCCCTAATTTGAACCCGCTGAATCCGAAAATCGCATCGGCGAGCCGTGCTGGAGCCTCCAGCGCAATTTTCATTTTTATCCAGGAACTCAAAATGCCCCAAAATGGTTTGCCGATGCGATTTCCGGATTCAGCGAGTTCGAGTTAGGGGGAACTATTTTTCAGTCATTCCGAAATGCGTGGACGAAAAACGGATTTTTTTCAATTCGTAATACTTTGCTATGAAAAAACTTCTCCAGGAAAACTCACTCGAGGTGTCCGGCTGGAATTTTCCAGAAATGCAGTCAAGTCGGTTCGGTAGGTTGAGAATAAGAGGGAACCAAGTTTTTAGCTGCCCAATCTCAAATGCACATCTTCTGGAGCATTTCGAAGTTCCTGGAGAAAAACGAAAATTACGCTGGAGGCTCCAGAACGGCTCGCCGATGCGATTTTCGGATTCAGCGGGTTCAAATTAGAGAGAAAATATTTCTTGCGTGATTTAAAATCATTTTTCGAGTTTTTTTTAAATTTATTTTTAATTGAAATTTCGTAATTTTAAAATTTTAAAAATTCGCAAAAATCGAAAAGTAAACTTAAGCAGCTAAAATTTTGGTTTTGGGTTTTTTTTTGACACGTTTTTTCCTAAAATCCAACTCCCCTTGAAATCCGAGCCGGACACCTCAAGTAGTTCCCTTGTGAGATAAAAATCCTCTATTTTTTAATTAGGATTTTTTTTTCTCTAAAAGTGATGAGAGTGGGGGGCTGAAATATTGGTCATGGACGTATTTCAATAGTAGGCACAAAACTGCCCCTTTACTTTCAATTCACAATTTTAAGTTTGTTTTACAATACAAATCTTCTTATAAAATCTACCACTAAAACGTGAAATAATAACCCCTCTGGCCCTTACGAAGTGATTAATATAAAACGGAGTTTACCAGATGAAAGACCAGGTTTATTTCGACAGCTATTAAGGTATTCGCATATTTTTTCAACTGCATCAGCTGATAAGCAACAAAGATTCGAGATAAAAAAAGGAAAACTGAAAAATTCTGTTCAATAGAAATACACGTAATGTAGATAATGATAACATTGTTAATTTTCGCTGTAAATTTATACAAAGACAAGTGTAAAACGCAGTTGGCATTTATTTGTACGGAAATTCTAAGGCTGAATTGTCTACGATTAATTTTGTAAGAAGCATCAATGTACTCGGCT
>QBDW01001448.1:0-64785 GCA_003261595.1 Maconellicoccus hirsutus
TTTTGACAAGAATATTGGCTGCCAGCAGCGAGATATCGAACCGGTTGCAAAAATGATTCAACAAAATTGAACCATTTTTGACGCTCTACAACTTTTGTTTGAAAAATTTTTTCATATCTCTTTTTTCCAAGGAGTTATTGATAACCGGTTGAGAACCGCTGAACCGGTTGCAAAAATTTGTTTTTCATCATCACCACACTGAAGCGTAGTGTTCGATTCCAACATAATAACATACCCTTTCCATTTAAATTTCTCGAGAAAAAACACGTTTTGTGGTCTGTGGGACACCCTGTATGTAGTCTACAAATTTTTACCCCCCCCCCCACACACACACACACACAGACAATGCGCCTCACGGGAGAAGTACAAAACCGGTGGATTATCAAAAATAAAAAATACGTTGCGGGACTTCTGCGACACACTGTATTGATCGCTTCAAATATCAAGTATTTGTGATTTTTTCATGGACTCTGGACTGCATTGCTCCCTTTGCACTTCTACTTATTTTAAGCTTCGCGTTTTTTTCACTCCATTGCTCAGTTTTACTCCGAGTAACGCAAAATGAATTTCGATCCCCCCCCCCGCCCCAATAACACAATATCTCATATTAATCAACGTTTTGAAAATATATCTCGCCAACTTCGTGATATACCATTCACCCTGATACTAATACTTGACCATACGCAACGAAATAAGAACTTAAATCGGCAACTATGCCATATGTAATTACAACCAGTTGAAAAAGAAAGTCATCGGTACTTCGTGTTTGATGGGTCACGAAACGTGGCCTCTTCCATTATGGATTTTTTATACATGAAAAAAAAAAACAAATGAGAACGCGAGCACCCTGCATAAAATTTACTCGGAATTTATATTTGAAGCGAGCATTTCGTGCTTTAGATGTAAAAGTCAAAGAACATTAATCATAAAGAAGAAAAAATACGGCGGAGTACTCAATACGTAGGATATCCCTGAACTCGTCAATATTTCATGTACGCGGACTCGTTTTAATCATCTTTTTTCCAACGCGTTATTTCACTCTTTTCTTAAGCTGAAAAATCTTTTACAAATATCACAAGACAGTTTGCTTTTTTGAAGTAAAAAAAATTCTCATATAAAAGCGGTTCTCGCTAGCTTGTAAATCTTGTCTCTTTAGTTTCTTTGTTGTTAATTCCATTCACGAATTTTGAGCTCGTACATCAGTAATACCGCCTCTTGCTCGAATACTTGTATAGTTTTGGTGCTGGTGTACATCCATCACTTCCGTATTGAAATGTCACGAACACAATAACACCGGGTTCGGACTTGGGATTAATATTTCTCTTGGGCATTGCGTATCAATAGCTTAGTTGTCTTTATGCCCATTCGATGGGTAAATCGCCAAGTCGAATTCTTTTATCGTATTAACCAAATACCACAATTGGTTATTAATATTGATTACTAACAGTAGTAAATACGCATCCGTGTTGTATTTAATGAAGACATACGTATCTGATTAACTAGTACGGTCTACATCGAGATAGCCATCTTCACCATATACTCGTTTTATCTACACATAACAAAGACGGCGAAAGAGGAAATAATCCCATGATTCTTCGCATATGCAACCTCGTCCTACGTTTAAATAATTAATACATACCCGAACAATGATAAATTTCGGTCGGATTGCGCGTCGAAGCGGCAAAAGACTAAATTTAGTCGTTTCGACGAACCACAACCATGTATGGATTACACCGAAACGTACCGACGGTTAATAATTATTTGAAAAATAGTAAAATTTATCGTTTCATTTGTCAATACTCGGACGTTCTTCTGCGGGCAATAATTAAGAAAAATAAAATAAATAATCGAACCGCGCCGATTAAAAAATACCAGCTCAATCTGGTTTTCTTATCAGTCTCGAGAAGTTTTGCCAATGTATCGATAATATTTCCACAACGCTGCTAGCAATTTTCGTGTATTTTTTCATAACGTATTTCGCCTCATTCTCCACCTCCCCTTCCGGTATCGGTTCGCCTTTACAAACCGAGCGATGTACATTGAACGAGAAATTCTAAGTATTTTAATAGCCCTTAATAAGCGGGTTTTAAAGATCGCTAAGACATATTCTTCTTTCGAACAATGAATAAGAATGCGGTTTTTATCGTTTTTTTACCGCGGGTCATACTCTTGTGAATACTAATTTTCATCTAAAACTCACCAAAGTGCATCAATGAAACATTTTTATAAATTTCTCCGGGTGATCGGTCGCGTACACGATTGCGGAACGCGTACCGAGCCATCTGGATATGGCGCTGATACCGAGATAGGTAATTTGCCAATTTTAATAGCGTTATTAATGTCTTTATCTTTAATCGTATTAGTCTTAATGTGATTAACGACCCTTGAACTCTACACCACGCCGTAGCATTTGAGCTAATGAAATGAAGGGATTATTTGAAATTTGGATAATTCAAAATTCCACACCATTCGTACAACGTAATTCACTCGCAGGCAACTGTTGTGTCCTCAAAATGCCTTTTTCTTTGCCCATTCAACTTCCTAAAATCAGTTTTTTGCTTGTATCTTCGCGAAAACCGGTTTCATCAAAAAAATAGTCCAGTTTAAAATTAAAACCCGCTAAATTCTCTATACATTTCGTTAAAGAAAAGTTTGGTAGCGTACTTAGTTACGAAGATATGGCCCGGGGAATAGTAGAGGGTTTGATGATTTTTTTGGATTATTTCGCCAAATTCGGTTTTAGCTTCTATCTTGGCTAGAACTGATTTTGTGAAAAAATAGTCTAGTTCAAAGTTGAAGCCCACAAAATTCTCTACAAATTGTATTCAGCAAAAATTCTGGTAGCAAGCTTAGTTTCAAAGCTACGACGCGGGGAGAAGAACAGTTCTTGGTCATTCTTCAGCTTTATCCCGAAAAGCACAATTTTTCGTTTCTATCTTGTCTAAAACTGATTTTGTGAAAAAAATAGCTCAGTTCAAAATTAAAGCTCATTAAATTTCCTACAAATTGTATTCAGCAAAAATTCTGGTAGCAAGCTTAGTTTCAAAGCTACGACGCGGGGAGAAGAATAGTTCTTGGTCATTCTTCAGCTTTACCTCGAAAAGCACAATTTTTCGTTTTTATCTTGGCTAAAATTGATTTTATGAAAAAAATAGCCCTGTTCAAAATTAAAGATCATTAAATTTCCTACAAATTGTATTCAGTAAAAATGTTGGTAGCAAGCTTGGTTTTAGAGCTACGACGCGGGGAGAAGAAGAGCTCTTGGTCATTCTTCAGCTTTATCTCGAAAAGCACAATTTTTCGTTTCTATCTTGTCTAAAACTGATTTTGTGAAAAAAATAGCTCAGTTCAAAATTAAAGCTCATTAAATTTCCTACAAATTGTGTTCAGTGAAAATGTTGGTAGCAAGCTTGGTTTCAGAGCTACGACGCGGGGAGAAGAAGAGCTCTTGGTCATTCTTCAGCTTTATCTCGAAAAGCACAATTTTTCGTTTCTATCTTGTCTAAAACTGATTTTGTGAAAAAAATAGCTCAGTTCAAAATTAAAGCTCATTAAATTTCCTACAAATTGTATTCAGTAAAAATGTTGGTAGCAAGCTTGGTTTCAGAGCTACGACGCGGGGAGAAGAAGAGCTCTTGGTCATTCTTCAGCTTTACCTCGAAAAGCACAATTTTTCGTTTTTATCTTGGCTAAAACTGATTTTGTGAAAAAAATAGCTCAGTTTAAAATTAAAGCTCATTAAATTTCCTATAAATTGTATTCAGTAAAAATTCTGGTAGCAAGCTTAGTTTCAGAGCTACGACGCGGGGAGAAGAAGAATTCTTGGTCATTCTTCAGCTTTACCTCGAAAAGCACAATTTTTCGTTTTTATCTTGGCTAAAACTGATTTTGTGAAAAAAATAGCTCAGTTTAAAATTAAAGCTCATTAAATTTCCTACAAATTGTATTCAGTAAAAATTCTGGTAACAAGCTTAGTTTCAGAGCTACGACGCGGGGAGAAGAACAGTTCTTGGTCATTCTTCAGCTTTACCTCGAAAAGCACAATTTTTCGTTTTTATCTTGGCTAAAACTGATTTTGTGAAAAAAATAGCTCAGTTTAAAATTAAAGCTCATTAAATTTCCTATAAATTGTATTCGGTAAAAATTCTGGTAGCGAGTTTGGTTTCAGAGCTACGACGCGGGGAGAAGAGGATTCTTGATCCATCAAAATTCCAACTTATCCCGTCATTTCACAAGCTCGAGGTCATTTTCAGGCTATTGACTGATCCACTCGAATTCCACGGCCAAGTTTTTCGCATTCGTTGAAGTTTTCGTCTCTTTTGTCGTATACGCATCCGAAAAAGAAAACATGTGTCTATTAAATCATCGAAAAAGTCGCGGCACCTAATGAGAAACCGGTTCTTTGTATCACGGTTTTTTGAATTTTTTACATAAATATTCATTATTTAAAACCCACGTTGCTCGAAAAAAAATTAGATTCCTCAAATTTGTATCTTTCCTTTATATTTTTCTTTCACGTCGTATTTCATACATTTTACCATAACAGCGCAAATACCAAACCACCGATTGAGCGAGTTGATTTATGAAAATCTCGTAGCCACCGTTTTCGTGTCCAAAGATAAACAGCTCGGACCAAACAAGCCTCGCGTACGACAATTAACACCGCGTACTCGTCTTTAAATATCGGCATTCGAAAGAGAATGTCATTACCATGTGTACATTGCTACGTGCATCCACATCGCATATACATACCACGACACGTGACGTGAATTTTTCCGCGTCTCCCAAGCACATCGGTATAACACGCGCCCCGTTATAACTACCGAGTTCCCCACCAAATATTCACATCGTGTTAATCGACCGCTCCTAAATTATGAATTATCAAACTCGTCCGATTTTTCTCATCTTACGCGCAACGAAAAAAACCAGTACCCCCACGTGACCGTTTTTACGCAATCTTGGAAACCGTCTCCGGAAGATGATATCGTCGCGAAAATTTCTCAACCGGATAAATCAAAATACACGATTTCACCTACACCATCGCGCCCATCGTTCATTCGCGCAAATACCACGAGATTAATGCCCGCACCGTTATTATAACATAGATACAATGTTCTAAAAAAAAAACAACCTATACCCATTAAATATAACTAGTTTTTGGAACATCCTTCAAGCAACGAAAACTCGAAGAATTGTTAATAAATTATCAACCAATTGATGGTTCGACTCGGATAGCCAAAAAATATAAACCATATCGTTGAATTAAAATATCACGTATCAAAAAACCCCATCGATAAATCATATTGTCATTGGTATAGCTTTTTAATTAATACCACTATAAGTAGCCTTCCTACAAAGAAAAAAAAAACACCAAAAACAAAAAAAAAGGCATAATCAACATCTGTCCAGAACCAGCAAGGAAAACGGAACCGTACAAGCTTTTTCATTGGTTTATGATAAGAATGCATATAATTACAGTAAGTGAAATGTAACATAAGAAGCAAACCGACAAAGATAGAGATAAGGTAAAAAAAACACCGAGGAAGAAGGAGAAGGATAACAATATGTTACAACCCACCATCTCTTTTTTATGTGAAGTTCTCTCAAGTAAGACGAATACTGCTAGTTATTTCACCTTCGGGCGCAATAACCACAAAATGGCGGATGACGTCTGAAAGTTTTTCATTACCTATCACACCCGAACTCCGCTATTATTCCACCATTATGGGAACTTTTAAAAAATATTATTTTAAAAAATTAAAACAAAAAAATACCGACGGAAACGTATGTACGTACAAGAATGCTCGATAGAAAATACATTGTGGGAAATATTCAGCGATTTTTTTTTTCATCATTATTCCCATTTTAAAGAAACATTCGCGCCATTGTTTACGCCATTTTGAAATATTTCTTATGATAAAAAACTTAAATTTAGACGAGGGGCTTGAATTTGTAGGGAAATTGTTCCGTTGCAGTACACAACAAAATATCCAAATTAAAAAATTTAAAAAAAGGAAAATGAAAAAATTACTCAAACAGTCGGAACAAAGTCTAAAACTTTTTCATTGATCATGAAATGGACAATTTTTATCATTATTTTAGGGATTTTTTTTTTTAATCAATTAGCAGAACAATCATCAACCCCCCCTCCCCCCTTAAAACTAGTAGTGTTGCGGCTTCTTACCAAAAGTCCTCCAGCCAGTTTTAAAACTGTCAAATTTATTTTCCAAGTTATAACCAAATTTTTTGTTTTTTCAGGTCTCTATTGTCTAATTATGAGCTGCCAAAGTTATAATCTAATTTACCCTATTTTTTTCCCTTTTTTGTATTTTTTTTCTTGTTATATTTAATTCAAATTGTTAATTGATTTTTCCTGGACGCTAAAGGCCCTCGACGAAGATTTGTTGTTCTTTTTTTTATTATTATATTCTACAGCGAATGATTATTTCATTTTTACTCAAAAAATTGGCAACCCTGAAATTAACCGCTTTGCAACGTGAGCAGAGTGCATATGTAGAGTATAATACATTACTAAATTAAGCACCAAGGACCACGCTGCAATTCCATGCGCCTGAGGATTAATTTACACGAAAAAAAATCTAAAAAATACAGAAAAACCCTACAAAACTCTTTGGTCGCACCTTAGTCGTGTTTCACTGCATACACAAAATTTTACATTTTTAAATTGAAAAAAAAAAATCATAACTTGATATACGTATTATTGAAGATGTCATTAGTATTCTTGAAAATTATATTATGGCAGAAATCCAATATAGAGAAAATCATTTGCATAAAAATAAGACGATATTTTGGAAGTTACAATCATCATCACTTTTCCTTCTAGCGAACCACTGAACTGTGAATCATATTCATGATTGTTAATTTAGGATTTTCATTCCTTAGCGCCCCCTTCCCCTTCGTTTCTCATAAAATGTTGATATGTAGTTGAATTTGAAAAAAAAATTGAAAAAAGCAAAATTAAATGGATGAAGAAATGAAAAAATTATCGCACATTCAAAAATTTAAAAAACCTACTTCACTATTAAAAAAAAGAAAAAAAGAAAAAATTAAAAAAAATTGTATACTTGAAAAATAAAATGGAAAAATAGTCGTATATTCAAAAATTTTTAAAATCTACTTCACAATTAAAAAAAAAGAAAAAGAAAAAATTTAAAAAAATTATTCACTTGAAAAATAAAATGAAAAAATTGTCGCACATTCAAAAAATAAAAAAATCTACTCTACAACTAAAAAAAAAAAGAAAAAATTAAAAAAATTTGTATGCTTGAAAAATAAAATGGAAAAATAGTCGCACATTCAAAAATTAAAAAAATCTACTTCGCCATTTAAAAAAAAGAAAAAATCTAATCGATCCGTGCCTCTGGCCTAGCAGCAGTAAAGGCACGTTAATGGAAAAAAGTAAAAAAGTAAAAGTAAGTAAAAAGAAAAAATTAAAAAAATTTGTATGCTTGAAAAATAAAATGAAAAAATTATCGCACATTCAAAAATTAAAAAAATCTACTCCACTGTTAAAAAAAAGAAAAAAATTGAAAATTAAAAAAATTTATACATTTGAAAAATAAAATGGAAAAATAGTCGCACATTCAAAAATTAAAAAATCTACTTCGCCATTTAAAAAAAAGAAAAAAAGAAAAAATTAAAAAATTTGTACACTTGAAAAATAAAATGAAAAGTATTTTTTGAGTAAAAAAATTGAAAATTTTTTTGGACATCTACGAAACAAAACATTAAAAAGTATTCCATTTATAAACACCAACTATTCAAAAAAAAAACAAATTAACGTTAAAAAAATCATACTTTTTTACATTTTCTCAACGAAAAAATCATAAATCGCGAAATTTCTGTCGACACACACAAAAAAAAGGTGCAACGTCCTGTAACCTCCTGCAAGACCTCTACGCGTGCTACTCGGCAATGAACATAAACCTCCAGTGCGTTTTGAAATTATGAAAATTTATTCGACGAATAACATTAAAATCATTTCGAAAAATACCGTCTGGATTTACGAATACGACTCGCGATACAAAAACTTATTATATTGCATCTGTATGGTTCTCAAATGAGTAACAATTTCTTGGCAATCTTTATATAATCGTTTACGATATTTGTTTTGAATTGTGTCCACAAATATTTCATTATATTCATCGCTGCTGGTATTCTGTGAAGTTTTGTCGTATTGATGTTGTATGGAAGAAAAACGCAGTCCGGATGGTTGGATGGATTCGCAGTAGGACGTGGATAATTGAGCGGCCAGTATCTGCGTCAATTTAGCTAAACCGTTGGTTTTTTTCTCGCATTTCATTTCAACTTTAATAACAGCGCTGGATCGGTTCGTCGAAATGGCGATTTTTTACTTTGCTAGGTATTTCTGTTTCATTTTTCACGACGGCGTAAATACCGCGGCTTGGTAAATTACCGCGATTTAGCTTATACGAATACAATGTATAGCACGAGGGGGGGAGGGGGGAAGCTGGTAATGGAAAAGTTGAGTACCGTTTATCAAAACCTTAAGCGAGCATTTGTTGTAAACGTGTTTTAAACTCGTTTACTACACAATAAGCGCAACGACAGTCGACATCTCACAATTTAATATTTTCGCTTTGATATCGAGTTCTCGGCGCTGATGTTCGCGTCTTGAAATTCCACCGAAACGAGCGCGCAACTTCTTTACGCGAACACGTCGGACAAGAGTAGCTCGCTAATTACGAATATTACTTAAAGTTTAAATCATCGTTATATAAATGAAGCCTATTTCCAAAGAAAGAACAACCAAACAGCACGACATTTA
Source organism: Maconellicoccus hirsutus (assembly GCA_003261595.1). NCBI lineage: Eukaryota > Metazoa > Arthropoda > Insecta > Hemiptera > Pseudococcidae > Maconellicoccus > Maconellicoccus hirsutus. Next base: position 8,810 of record QBDW01001448.1, read on the forward strand.
GTGCGGAGACAGGGGTACGTGTGTTGGTAGATGTCCCGCTGCGTGGCCAACGTCCCGCAGCGCTATCTGACCCCGCTTAAACATACATCATAGCGAGGATACACAACACGAAACTTTAAGCCAACCAAATGTAAATTAAGAAATGGTATTTTTATGGGTAAGGAAATGAACCAAGTAGTTTGAGCGCAGCGTGAGAGTAAATATACCAGAGCTGCGCGTATCAACCGAAGGGAGGTACGAAGACGAGTTTCAAATTCATCAAGGTCGCTCAAAGTACCAAGAGGGCCTTAAACGTTTTTCCACTCGGTGAAATAACAACGCCGATTCCGATCACGCCGAATTCATCAACGTCTCGTTTCCGAACCCATGCAGAATTTTTCCAATACGCCGCAACTCGTTTTTCTTCGCCATCGACAAACACGTATACGACGTCTGTATAAATTAACGTTTTCCCGCATACAACTCTCTGCGTCCAAGTCGCGCACAGCCAAGTGTCATAAACACAGTACAACAGTACAATTACAATTTCAAAGTAATCTGTTCAACGTGTTCTGGAATTGTTATGTGACAAAATGTGCGTGTTCTTTGTTTTCCACACTGATTATATACGGCTAATCTTGCACCGTACCATATTGGTCATGTACGGTACTCTCGCGACCGCATCACCGTCTCCGAGACTCCGAACCGAGCTTTCGTTTATCTCCTGTTTCCGTTTTCTCGAAAGGTAGGCTGGTGATATAGTGACGATGAATAAAACATCTTCATAATTTTCAATTTACCATTGTACCAGTCACAACCCATCGACCGCCGCTGTATTGAAATTAAGTCGCGTAATTAACCAGTCATTCGTCAGTAACCACATCTCGTTGCTGTCCTCAGCATCGTGTTGGGAAACAGACAACAGGTAGGTATGGCGATATCCTTATTCGGTGTATATGAACTTTTTTCACGTGGGTTAAAATCCTACATCTCGGAAATTAAAGGTTTTTTTTTTCAAAAATACACCCCTCTCAATTATTAGACCAAGCACTCATGCATAAAATTAACTCGGCAGTTTTGAAAACAAAAACACCGAAAGTTCATCATTTTACCTCAGAAACACGCCTTACAGGAGCTAATTTTGAGCATCAATGGTTGGTCTGACGTGAAAAAATTCACGCGGAAGTGGTAGGAAATTGGCGAGTGGTCATATTTAAATACATATAAATTTTTTTTGTAGCTCAAGTTTTTATTTATTTTCACTTTTTTTACCTAAAATAGTAGAGTCATTAAATGGACGAAAAAAGACGTCTGCTCGATCGAGCTCTTCAAAATAATTTTATGGTTGATTCTTGTTCTATACGCAAAAACGAAGATTTTAAGCGACGGTACCCATTTTTCAGCACCCCTATTTTCTGAGGATCCACCCCCCATATTTTAAACGCGTATACCGCCCCAACTATTGATTTTATTGATTCTTGTTCTATACGCCAAAACGAAGATTTTAAGCGACGGTACCCATTTTTCAGCACCCCTTATTTTCTGAGGATCCACCCCCCATATTTTAAACGCGTGTACCGCCCCAACTATTGATTTTAGAAAAAAAAAACGTTTTGTTAAAATTATTCCTCGATGTCTCTTCGACACTTTTAGTTATTACAAAATTTCCATTTGGAGCAATTCCCTTTCCCCAAATTTGGGAAAACGTTTTTCGAAAAAAGGGGGAGGGAATCTGATTTTTTCGCATTTTTACGAGAAATACCAAAGATACGCCAACAGGCTAAAGCATAAGCGATCTGCCTCAGGGTCCAGATTTTGATGATATTTGGTTATTAGGTGGGTAGTGGGTACCATCGAGAAACGTTCATGGCCAAAATTTCAGCTCCCCCTTCCACCGTTTTCAAAAGTAACTTTTTTTCGAAAATCGGATAGGAATTTTCTTCTCAAATTACAGTCTACGGAATCAATTGAAATTTTAGTACGTGGTAGACCCTCACAAGAGCCTTCCAAGAAAAAATCAACACCCCCACTCCCATTTTCCCTCTCCAAACGGGCGTTTTCAACTTCATTTATTTTTCTCAAGTGTCTATATCACTCGGCAAAATTTTCAAACCTCATTTTTTCGATGTATTTTTGACCCCTAAATGTCATATATTTTTTCCAAAATTTTGCCTCCCCGGGGCCGTGGTCAAAAATCGCAAAAACCGCGCGCGCGCGTTGTCTGAAACTTCCCACTACGCGGTAGCGTCTTGTTCATCGTTGCGCGCAGCTCCGCGTTAGGCCTGTATAGTGACATGCCTAACGCAGCAACGCGCGTAACTGTAAACGAGACGCTACAGCACAGTGGAAAGTACCAATTACGCGGGCGCGCTAAAACTCGTCATTCAAATAATTTTTTTCTCAAAATGTACTGATTTTTGGACGATGGGGTATATAACATTTCTTGTTTGAAATAATTTCAAGATTATTTTGCCATTTTTTTGGAGTCTAAAAAATCGACTTTGGTACGTTATTTTTTGCCTTGTTTGTTTTTTAAGAAGCTCAACAAAACAAGGCAAAAAATGCGCTACTGCACAGTGGGAAATGTCGATTGACGCGCGGGCACGGTTTTCGCGATTTTTGACCATGGCCCAGAGGAAAAAAAATTTTGAAAAAAATATATGACATTCAGGGGTCAAAAATACATCGAAAAAATAAGGTTTGAAAATTATACCGAGTGATTTAGATGGTTAAAAAAAATTAAGTCGAAAGCGCCCGTTTGGAGGGGAAAAATTGGAGTGAGGGTTGTTGATTTTTTCAGGGAAGACCCATGTACCAAAATTTTAATTAATTCCATTAACTATAATTTAGGAAAAAAAATCCTATCTGATTTTCAAAAAAAAATTATTTCTCGAAAACGGGGGGGGAGTTGAAATTTTAGTTATGAACGTTTCTCGATGGTACCCCTTACCCAGTACCATCCAAATATCATCAAAATCTGGACCCTGAGGCAGATCGCTTATACTTCCCTGCCCATAGCTTTTGGGTTTAAGGGTTCTCGGCCATTCCTTCGAGAGCCTCCCACACCACGAAACCAAATCAGCATCGAAAAAGATGCACGGTGCATGGCGAAGGCCTTAAGACATGCGTACATGGGTAAAGAAATTCCACATAAACATCGGCATTGTCCGCCTCTCGACGCCGTGCATTGTATATAGATTGACTACACAATGTATGCATATGTAATATTTTATAGCCCACCGAATTCACCGATGTAGGTAGAAAGTGATGGCCGATTCGTCATCCGTTTAAGGTGATAAATTGCGGACAAATTACATCGTTATGTGGAAGCGGCCCGGCATGGTACGACATAAGACAATAAATTCGACCTATGATTAATTTGTAAAAAATGTACATATTTTGATTTTTTTTTTCTCAATTTCAAAACCCTGCGAGTACCACCTCTCGTGTGCATCATGTTGGAAACCACGACCACTGAGGTTGGTCTAGTACGCTGCGTTGTCTCACCAAGACACCATATTTCCCTTCACAATCGGCCATAAATTTAGGTAGTTCCACGAGCTACGTGGAATCGAGTAATGGAAAGTAAACAATATTTAAGACATTGTCCGGCAATAAGTGCTGGTTAAATATGCGTTCGTTAACAAGACGAAATTAGTAAATACTCGAAAGCGCGATTGCAATTCGTACACGAAATTCGAGATGCCTTTTAAAGCAAGTAGGACCGCTTCTATATACGAGATGCATCCCTCCCTCTTCCGAGACTGGTTCTAAGAACTATTCACATTAAACCAATCAACTCGCGCAATTGCTAAAAAGCTCATGATAGCGCCAATACACCGAATGAAATTCGACGACAGAGAAAATCCAGCGTCTCGTATTTCGCGGCTTTTCATTCGAGATTCGCAGCTATTGTCCGAATTCCGGTTAATTATATCGCCAATGGAAGCGTATTTTCAATGCGATCAGACCTGTATATGAAATATTACGCGAATTCGCAGACCATGGTTTGCATCTTTTCAACGACAAACTCACCTATTATTAAATTGTCAAGAATAAGTTTTATTGCCGACTAATTAACGATAATTGGCGTAATTATCTTCAACATATATGCGAATTCTAGCCTAAGAAACCTCTATATTTTTTTTTTCGTACAAGGTAATCTATCTATAAGTTTTCACATTAAACCGATTCATTTCGCTTCGAGCGAATTGACATTGTAAAAAGGTTTGATTTATTTAAAAAATGCCACGTTCGAGTTGCATATAAAATTATCCCTTCCTCCTCTTCCTCCTCCGAAAAAAAAAAGGAGAGACGTCGGAACACCAGCGGTCAAAAAATCACCAGGGAAAAAAATCACATTCGGTTTATTAATTATATAGAGAATAGAGATAAGGTACTAGCGCGATTTTAAAATTCGATATATATTTTCAATACGACCATAATAAAACAATAGCCATCTATAGGCGAATATAATTTTACTTCGGACATGTAAATTTATATGTACACACAAATGCACCCTTATGCGCGCAACTCAGATATAGGAATTTGCTGCAGGCCGATTTTGATAATCTCGCGTACAAAAGAGCACAGGGTGGGAGACATAACGACCAGAAAACAAAGACAGGCTTGGCGGGCCCCATCGTTGCATAATGTTATAGAAATTATCAGATAGAAGCTTAATATTTGATCCTGCGGGGATTATGATCTGCTTTTATATTTGTTCGCGTGTATATACAACCAGTTTGCGGATATGGATGTAAAAGATGTACTAGTCTTTATAACTTAACCTGTAATTGGGGGATTAGAAAAATGGCCGGATAAGTGCGTGTCTCTAATTAATTGCCCGTACCTACAATTATCGAAGATGCGAGTTTAAAATATGAATGATATTTTATCTCTCCAAATACCGTTCGAATATACCGCTAAATTATTTTATTTTTACATACGCACGCTTGTTTATTACCACAAGAGGATTTTGCATATTATTAAATTACGTTTCAGTGCACCAAAAACCCTACATCGTGAGACTTACTAAACTTTTTCCTGGCATTTTGAACCCCCCCCCCTCCTTGGGATATACCTGAAAAATATTATCAGAATCGGTTTCAGCGCACTGAAAAAAATATATTTAGGTATCACACTTGATTTTTTCTCATTATTGGGGGGCTTTGAATCTCCACCTCTCCTCCCTTTGTACCAAATCCGAAAAAATACTGCTAGGTTTGGTTTTATCGCATCATAAAACACATTGTAACAAAATATGTTTTTTAGTAACCTATTTAATTTTTTCGTATTTCGTCTCATTTTTTTGGAATTTTGAACTTACCCTCCACCCTCCCTTTGGAGTGTATCTAAAAAATATTGATAGATTTGTTTTTAGCCCAATAAAAAACGTATATAATTCAATACCCCGCTTGATTTTTTCTCAATTTTTGATGGTAGATTGGAATCCCCCCTCACCCCTCCTTTGAGCCAAATTTGAAAAAAAAACGCTGGATTCGATTTCACCGCAAGAAAAAACACCCCCTTCTTCTCCTTTGAGCCAAATTTAAAAAAACTGCTGGATTAGGTTTCGTTGCAAGAAACAACATACATTATTCCCAAAAATATCTTTCTTAAGTCTATTTTTTTTTTCAATTTTTTCTCAATTTCTGATGGTAGATTTGAATCCCCTCCTCACCCCTCCTTTGAGCCAAATTTGAAAAAAACTGCTGCATTTGGTTTCACCGCAAGAAAAAACACCCCTCTCCCTCCTTTGAGCCAAATTTGAAAAAACTGCTGGATTAGGTTTCATCGCAAGAAAAAACATAAATTATTCCCTAAAATATCTTTCGTAAGTCTATTTTTTAACAATTTTTTCTCGTTTTTTGGAATTTTGTAACTTTTTTATTGAAGTGAATCTAAAAAATATTGCCAGATTCGGGTTTAGCGCACTAGAAAACATATATTTAGACACCCCACTCCATTTTTTCAAATTTTTTTAAAATTTCGACCCCCCCCTCCCCCATTAGGGCATATTTGAAAAACAAAACCAGATTTGGTTTTAGCGCATCAAAAAATATCTATTTCAATGCCTAACTGAATTTTTTTTCAAAGCCCACAATTTGTAATTGTCTTACCTCCCCCCCCCTGGGATGTGAGGTGCAACATGACCAAAAAGTACTTCAAACACACTTATTTTCAATTCGCCCTTGCGACTAGGGAACTAATAATAAGAGATGCAAAGTGTTTATTGGGGGGGGGGGGTTAAATAATCCCCTTCCTCGGCCGAATTTTTTTTTCACTTTTTGCATCTATTTTACGATAAATTATACGCAAAAAACTCCAAAATATGTAAAAATTGATAATTTTTAAACAAAAAAGCAGAAGTTAGAATTTTCATATCTCGCATTTTTTCGATTTATCAAAATTTGGGTACAATTTTTGAGAAAATAAGGTAAAAAAGCCGCTCCTAAAAAATCCTGGAATCGGGCATCCGAGATGAAATGAAATTTACCATTTTTTCACCAATTTTATCTCAATTAAAATATCACAAAACGTTTTTTTTATACTTTATTTTTTTATAAAATTAATTTTAATCAGAACTGCAGCTGCCAAGTATCACATTTTTTTGGTAATTTTATCATTTCAAACGAATTTTTTCGAGTTGGTAAAAGTGGTAACACTGATTCTGCCACCAATCCACCGTACACGAATTGATCCTCAAGAATGATGATGGAAAAAAAGGGTATTTTTCGATATTTCCATTTTTTCACATTTGTTCGCAGTTTCAAGTAACTTCCTCTGTTTTTACCTCAAAAACGAAATCATGGGAGCAAATTTCAGTGGTGCGACTTGAGGAGGGAAAAATTTCAAAAACAAAAGTTGCTGGAAATCAAACGAATATATTTCTTTTTTCGTGAACATTTTATTCGATCTCTTCAAATCTTGCCACAGTAAAGAAAATTCTTCGGTTGGAGTGTCTTCGTGAGGTCTGGGGTAACTTGCGAGAAAAACTATCGAAGCGAAAATTGTTGGAAATTAAATGAAGTACAATTTTCGTAATAATCATTTTTTTCGTATTCAAATTTTGCCCCGATGAACGAAATTCTTCTGTTGTTTCTGTGAGACTGCACAATCGAAGTAATACCACCTCGAGGAGAATTTTTCGTGGAAATCGCGGTCATCCGATTCCTCCTTTATTTCCGCCATTTCGTCGAATTTCGCCTACACCAAATCGAATAGGAAATTTACACGAGATAGAATCGCTTATATTCGTCGAGACCATCGACCATCTGCGACTGCCAAGTACAAATTAACGAAAAAACACGCCTAACCGCACGATGCAAATTAATTTCACGTTTTAATTTCCAAACAAGCGTCGTTAATTTGAACGCCGCACAGGACCATGCCCACCTTGATGTCTTCGATGCAGAAAAAATGACGCCGTATGAAAAGCATAATCGAGAAAAACGGATGCAAATTACGCGGCGCGATGTTCGCGTAAATTCTACAAAATTATTCGAGCCTTGAAAAGGTACGAGCAAAAGAAACGCCAGTACGATTTTACGGCGAAGATAACAAAGTGTACTGTTTAATGGTGCCGTGGCGAACGGCAAGCTAAAGGGAAAGAAATCGGGTGTAAAATCTAACTAAAAACATGTTTTTAAAACTAACCTATGTGTGTGTGTTTGTTACGTATATGTCGTCCATGTACACCAGAAGGAATGTTTTAAAACCTAGGTTAACGTTCGGTATTCGCGGTACGATTTTACTCGTCGCAACTCCAACTTTCCTTCGCATGCGTAAATTCTTCCAAGCTGAGCATTTCCTCTCCGACTTCACTCGAATTATACATTCAAACGGTGTGAAATTACGCGTAGAATATTTCGTAATTTTATTTCCCTTAATAGCCAACTCGTGCAGACTCATTTGATCCAAACGAGTAAAAAACTTCATTTCATCGTTCAATTTTAATACACGGCGCCAAGCTTGATTGTACTACGCGTCTATATTGATCGGAAATCTTAATTAGTCTGTAGTCTGCGATCGAGTAATTAGCGATTGGTTGTGATTGAATTGTGATGTGATTGTTCCGATCGGAATTTCCTTTCTGGGTGAATCGAATTTCACGACGATGCGTAACACGCGTACGAAGTTGCGGGCTAGCGCCACATTCCTCAGTATTGAATTCTTCGTTTGGCGGTCATTTCGTCCAAGTTGTGGGCAAGAGGACGTTTTCGAATCAGGGTATAACTACAGAGTTCAATAAGTTCGTTGAGCAGCAATCTTAAATTTTCTATAACTCGGGGGCAAGTGGAGGGTTTTTGCTGCTCTGGACTCAGCCACTTTTCGCTGCCTTCAATTGCTTTTCGATGCTCATTCCTCACCCACACAACAACCCAGATCATAGATAACGATTTACCAGCACTTTTTCAAAACTTCGATCAACTCATTTTCCAAGTATCACGATTTATTTGCGAAAAATTGAGCAAAATTTGTACAAGTACTTTAGATTTCATGAAAACATTGCTCAAAATTTCCTAAAATTGTCAAAATTTCATTTAAATTGATGAAAATTGCGCAAAAATTATTAATATGTCGATAAAATAAATTTAAATTGTTCAAAATTTCTTTCAAATTTCTCATAATTGCACAAAACTGTCAAAATGTTGTTAAGATTGTTCAATGTTAGCTCAAAATTATATAAAATTCCTTAAAATGTTGTTAAAATAGATCGACATTTGGTTAAAATTAAAAAAAATTGTCAAAATGTTGTTAAAATAGTTTCAAATTGACCAAAGTCTGTTTAAAATTACACAAAAGTTGTGCAAAAAGACTATTAATGAAAAATTTGGTAAAAATTACAAAAAAAACAATCAATATATTGACAAAATGGTTTAAAATTGTGCAATGCTCGCTCAAAATTGCATAAAAATTGTTAAAATGTTGTAAAAATAGTTCAGAATTGATCAAAATCTGATTAAAAGTGCTTAGAATTGCCAAAAAACCATCAACACGTTGTTAAAATGGTTAAAATTGATCAAAATTCGTTTAAAATTGCTTAAAATTAGACAAAGTTGCGAATTAAACAATTTCAAACAAATTACGATCAATTTGAAAATATTTTAACATAATTTTAAAAGTTTTTATGCAATTTTGAGCAAATATTGCACAATTTTAACAAAATTTTAACAACTTTGTGCAATTTTAAACAAATTTTGATCAATTCTAACTTCTTTGAACAACATTTTGATTTCTTTTTCGCAATTTAAAACAAATTTTGATCAATTTTAACCATTTTAATAATATTTTGATTATTTTTTTGCAAACATGAGAAATTTTAAACGAATTTCGATTGATTTAAACATTATTTTAAGTTTTTATGCAATTTTGAACAAATATTGCACAATTTTAATAAAATTTTAACAATTTTGTGCAATTTTAAAAAATTTTAAACAAATTTTGATCTATTTCAATTTATTTTAACGCCATTTTAAAAAATTTTATGGAATTTTGAGGGAATATTGCACAATTTCATCAACATTTTGATAGTTTTGTGCAATTTTAAGAAATTTTAAGCAAATTTTGATCAATTCTAACTTGTTTAAATAAAATTTTGATTTCTTTTTCGCAATTTTAAACATTTCTAAACGAATTTTGATATTTCAACAACATTTTGACGGGTTTTTGGCAGTTTTGAGCAATTTTAAACAAATTTTGATTGATTTTAAACTATTTTAACATCATTTTAAAAGTATTTATGCAATTTTGAGCAAATATTGCACAATTTTATCGGAATTTTGATTTCTTTTTCGCAATTTTAAACGAATTTTGATCAATTTCAACCATTTTAACAACGTATTGACGGTTTTTTGGAAATTTTGAGCAATTTCAAACAAATTTTGATTGATTTTAAACTATTTTAACAACATTTTAACAGTTTTTATGCAATTTTGAGCAAATTTTAACAACACTTTAATAATTTTTTGCAAGTTTAAGCAATTTAATACAAATTTTGATCAATTCTAAACTTTTTTAACAACATTTTGATATTTTTTTTGCGTTTTTAGACAATTTTTATCGATTTTTGATCGATTTTAAACTATTTTAGCAACTTTTTAACAGTTTTCATGCAACTCCGTGCGAATATTGATCGATTTTCAATTATTTCTACATTTTGATAGTTTTTCGCAATTTCAACCAAATTTTTCATTAATTTAACCGTTCGGCGTTTTGTAAATTTTGAACAGATATCGAATAATTTCTAACAATTATAACATTTTGACGATTTTCGCCCTTTTAAACAAATATTGATCGATTCTAAACTATTTCACAGACATTTACGTAAAAATCTCGTAAATTTCTTCCGTTTTTCCGCCATTCTTTCGAATTTCACCTACACTCGAATTAAACTCGCGAATATGCCGATAAGAAAATAAAACACCGAAAGCTCTCATTACTTCAGTGATCACGTACCAAGTGGATAATTTTTTACTACGATAATAACCTTTGATTACAGCTTACTGGGCGTAAATTAAGGAGTAATAAATTTGACATACTCGCATATAGCACATGACCTACGTCAAATCTATGTTTACATGGTTTGCGATGACGATGTACGACATAGCCATATTCATTATAAAAATACCTCCGATTCGAAGTCGTCGTCGGCAAATTAGCGATCAAAGATCGCATTTCACCGTTATCCAGTAAACCGGAACCGTTTAGATTTTCCTATAGGTTCGTTCCGGTGCCCAGCATTTAGCATTACCAAATTACCGAGTAAATTTCAAATCGTGTTTTACAACATAATAAAATACGAGTAAACTTATAAAACCGCAACCTCGTAAAATTTCCAACTTTGATCTGGTAACTTGGCTTATGCACGCTAGAAGTCGTTACAGTTATGTCAATAGGTATAGATTTCCATCTACTAAAAATATTCCACAAATCCGCCGCTATCCTTAATTAAATCCTAATACCGAATATTTCCGTCGAAAAATTACCAATTAGGGAATTTTATCGCGTTTTTAACGATATCGTAAAATGTTGAAAAAATTTTCACGCGAAATGCCACAAGGTAGTTTAAAAATTACGCAACATTCGAGCACATTTGGTACACTGGAAAGGCACCTTTTTCAAAAGAATTTAATACCTATAGATCGGACGATTATAAAAGAACCCTCGCTCGAACCCTACACCGGTTTCCAGACATGAGCTAACCAATTAAAAGCGAATCCTTAGCGTGCCTTTTAGTCGAAAAGAAACCTCCGTAACCCTTGCACAGCTGTCCAGTGGGTACCAAAATATATCGCGAAATATACCGCTAATTATATATCACCTGCTGAATATTTCGCCGCTTTGCATTCTTAAATAGTTTCGAAATGCGCGCGAAATGGTGGCGCGACGAGCCATAATACGCGTTTATGTTTCGTAAACACGCGTAATTCTTCGGACACGCATGCGAGTTGAAAAACACGCGAAAATCTTCCTCAACGCGTCTGTAACTTCAAACACGAGCGCTAATTTTTACAGCACTTTTTCAATCAGACCTGCGTAATTTTCTAATCTTCGGTTTCGTCGTCTAGTAAGAGTTTTGTAATTTTTCACGAGTCAGATTTGCTGGGCAAGTTCTTGTGCTTTGTGCGAGGTAATTTTGAAAAATGCCGTTTTAATTAAAATCAAATAGCTGCTTTGCATGTCGTTTTATTTATTTTTTGCTATTTTTTTTTTTTATCAATACACATAAAAGACGAGTTCATAATTTTCGAAGAAATATGTATCAATTCTGGTTCAACGGCGAGAGGAGGGGAGGGGGGATTTAGATGGTATCACGCCGAGTGATTTTATCGAGTTAATTTTCCATAATCTCGAAGCAAATTGTACATGCCCCCCTCCCCTCATCCCAAAATAAACAATGCCCACTTCTACAATATATTTCTACTTTTTTTTTTTAAATTTAAAAAATATCCGAAAATAGATGTTGAAAAAATGACCCCTCCGCCTCTACCTCCCTCCCGGGGTAGGACCTGCATTAACTCACTCAAAATTGTAATTTTTAAATTTTTACTCAAAAATGAGAGGATTAGAAAATTTTTCATCCTTTATAATTTGAAGAAAAATTTGCTATTTTTTAATATAAAAATAATTACATTTTGACTATTTTTACGGTTGTGAAGCTCATTTTCTTCTCACTGATTTTCAGATTTTTTTATGTTTTGCAACTTCGCATCCAAATTACTTCAAGATTAATCCAAAAACTCTCAATTTTTGGTAAATTTGGAATTTTCAGAATTTTTTCCTCTTTTCAAAAATGCCTCAATGATACTAAAATGAATGCCGACACATGAACATAATCATAAAATAATTAATAGTGTATTTTAATGAAAAATTCATCGACAAATATCGTTGATAGCCGGGTTTTTTAATAAGAACCAAGGCTATTACGTTTTACCAGTCGATGAGAGTTGGGGGAGGGGAGACCATATTCTAAGTTTATTTTGGAACCTCAGGAGTCAATTTTGACCATGCTTATCGATGTCAGTTTATATAATACGAGTATACTCGTTTCTATATGTAATTTGTTTTTGGCTTTTTACTCGGGTCGGTTTCAACAAAAAAAGTTCAAATTCAAGTAGTAGGGTTTTTTTGACTAGTCCACTTGATCAAAAATTGGATAAGTCACTTTTTTCAAGGGGTTGCGGGGAGGAGTGAAAAAACTAAAAAAGGCTAAAACATAAACCAATCGATAGAGCATCAAAATATGTACAAAATACGCGAAAATCAACGTCTTAAACCGTTAAGAAAGGGAGGCCTGCCATTATTTGACCTTGAAAAATTTTGTGTTGTGGCTGCAGCCCCTTCCCCAAATGATCTTGGGGGGGGGGGTCGTACTTTGGCATGTACATGTAGTGTGTGCTCCAATAGTGCTTTTTGGGGATTTCGACCTTTCACCTCCCCATCCCTTTTTAGCCTCCAAAAATCTGATATTTAGGGGTCTTTTTCAGTAATTTTTAATTTTATGTCATAGCTGCAGCCCCCCCTCCAATTGACCTAGGAGTTTGTGCTTCAGCATGTACATGTAGTGGGTGTCCAAATAGTGCCTTTGGGGGCATCGACCTTTCACCTTCCCCCCATTTCTTTTTAGCCTCCAAAAACCTGATTTCTGGGTCTTTTTTAGAAGTTTTCAATGTTGTGTCATTGCTGCAGTGCCCCCCCCCCCACAATTGACTTTGCAGCTCAGCTGCAAAGCTTTTTTTAACTCGTTAAAAAGCGGAAAAAATTCTACAAACTCGAGATTTACAAAAATTTGTGTTTCTGATTTAAATTAGAGGTAATTTTAGCGCGAAGTTGCAAAACGCTGAAAAAAGCTGAAAATCAGTGAGAAAAAATGAGCTTTACAAGCTTAAAAATGGTTAAAACGTAATTGTTTCTATATCGAAAAATAGGAAATTTAATTTTCTCTAATTATAAAAAATGAAAAATTTTCAAAAACTATTTCGTTTTTGAGTGAAAATTTAAAAACTACAATTTTCTCATGTATTACAATTCGCCGTGTCCCGTTTTCAACACTAATTCGCGTCAAATATTCTCATTGTATTTAAAATTCGGAAATTTTTTATGTTAAGAATTTGTAGAAAGATAAATACTGTGCTTATGGAAGGCAGGAGTTTATTTACAACATTCGATAGAAACACGTAATAAAAATAATAAAATGAAAATAAAATGAATTAAAACGAAAACAAGCAAACACCGAGCTTTTGGCCGTATTCGTTAAAAAACCACAGCACAGTTTGAAGCTGCGAGGGAAAAAAAAGTCTCGGAATATTTGAAATCTTAATAATGATAAAAAACGAAAATATAATTTTTCGTCGCTTAAAGATGAAACAGAATTCAATCTCGAGGTGTTATACTTAATTACCCCATCGCTACGAGATTAGGGGAAGTAACGAATAGGGGCGTGGAATTGACTCGATTACGTTGGAAAAAAAATTCTCGGGTACGTAATTAGTTCTGGTTAAATTAGCATTAATGATTACGAAAGAATGAAAAACTCACCTTAGTGTATCCAGATATGGGTACAGGGTTATTGGTCACGATGGCGTAGATTTCCACTTCATACCAATCAGATCCGGATTCTCGATCTAAGATGACGGCTGTCGATAAGATACCCAATTTGGAATCAATGTCGAAAATGCGATTTTCGATTGTTCCGCCGATTCCGGTGATATTGGTGATGTAGTATTCGATATCGTTTTGGGTTTGGGTATGACGAGCGTTGACGGTTAGAATATTGGTACCGATGGGCTCGTTTTCGTAAATATTGCCGCTAAATTCGTCGGTAAAAATTAGCTGGTTTTTTGTACCGGGTGTTATGACGGTGATATATTGGTCGCTCGATCTTCTATCGGATTGCACCGCTTCGTCGGTGGCTTTAACGGATAAGTGGTATTTGATCTTGGTCTCGGGCAGGTTTCGTTTCAAAGCTAACATTCCGGTGTTACGTTGTATATAAAATAGATCTAAATTCGATCCGAATAAATCATAGGTAACCATTCCGTTGGTACCGGAGTCTGGATCTTTGGCTAGGACGTTGATAACCAACGTATCGGCGGTATTTGCTCGCAGCACGGCGGCGTTCATTGATACAAACGATGGCGCGTTGTCGTTGATATCCTCAACAATAACGGTGACCATTTTCTCGGCGAAGAGACGATCAGATTCTAGGGGCGCTTGATCGGTAGCTCGTACGGTTAATCTGAAGGTATCGACGGTTTCGCGATCGATCGGTAATTGCGTATGGATTACTCCGGTTTTGGGGTTGATTTGGAAATGGAAGGTGGAATTAACGGAGGGTTCTTGCTTCACGATGGAATAGAGGATTTTACCGTTTAATCCGGAATCGGGATCTTCGGCGGTGACGGTAACGATGGGTGTGTTTGTTGGGATATTTTCGCGTATTTGTCTGACGATAGCTGTGCTAGGAAACGCTGGTGGGTTATCATTGCAGTCTTCGACGGTGATGGTGAATAATAAGGTGGTCGATAGACGAGGATTGCCGCCATCGTAGGCGGTAATATTCAGCACGTAAGAGGTAACATCTTCGTAGTCGAGCTTCTTACGTAGGTACAACATACCGCTGAGTGGATCGATTTGAAACGATTCGCGTCTGTTGCCGGATCCAATGGAGAAGAAAATTTCGCTATTAACTCCGGAGTCGAGATCGGTGGCGGAAAATTGGTGTAATTTGCTGTTTATCGGGGCGTTTTCCAAAATCGACATATGCGTGTTGACATCCTGGAACACGGGGGCGTTATCGTTTTCGTCGGTGATTTCAACGGTAACCGTGGCATTGGCGCTGAGGCTCTTCACACCGGCATCGTACGCCGTGATGGTCAATTCGTAACGCGAGGTTTTCTCGCGATCTAGATGTCTAGAAAGGCTAATCTGACCGGTGGCTTTATCGATGACAAAACGTCGTTCGTCGTTGCCGGCCGCGATCAAATAGAACACGTCACGATTCAGGCCTTCGTCAGCGTCGCTGGTGAACACCCTGAGTACTTGGGTTGCCGGCGGGGAGCTTTCTAAAATGGAAACCTTATAAGGTAATCTTAAAAATTGAGGAGTGTTGTCGTTCACGTCGGTTACGAAGATGTTGATTTTCACTTTATCGTGGAGTCTAGGCGTTCCGTTGTCGCTGACCGTGGCTTCCAAAGTGATGAAATTTTGGCCGCTCGTTTGCACGAGATTTTCACGATCGAAGGTACGAGCGGTGCGGATGAAACCGTTTTTCGAATCGACCACGAAATCGTTTTGTTTGCCGAGTAACGCGTACGTGAGTTCGGCGTTTCTGCCGACGTCTTTGTCGACCGCGTTTATCTTACCGACGAATGTGTCAATTGGTTCGTTTTCCTTGATGTGGAAATTGAAGCTGGTGTTCACAAATTCCGGCTTGTTGTCGTTTTCGTCGATCACGTGTATGGTGAGTGGGACATTGGAGCTGCGTTCAGGTCTACCGGAGTCTTTTACTTCGATGGTTAAGCAATAATAGTCTTTTTCTTCTCGGTCCAATTTCTTCTTCACGTAGACGTAACCGTCGGGGAATATATCGAATTTAGCGTCTTTATTGCCATCGATGACGTCATACCGTAAGGCGCCATTTAAACCGAAATCTTCATCGAAGGCGACCACAGATATAAATCGTTCGTTTACCGTGACCGATTCCGGTAACGATATTTCGTACGACATTTTCTCAAAAATCGGCGTATGATCGTTGACATCGGTCACCACAATGGATACCAGATGCTTCGCCCATAACGCCGGAGTACCGGAATCGGTAGCTTTGACTTCTACACTTAGTTCAGTACCTGGGGTAACTTTGAGCGGTTTATTCAAATAGATAACCCCCGAATCGGCGGCGATTCTAAATTGATCCGAATCGGAAGTCATACTATAGGTGAGGCGACTATTAACTCCGGAATCCTTATCCTTCGCTCTGACGAGAAAAATCTCCTGGCCGACGGCGGTAAATTCGGGCACAGTTACTTGATCCTTTTCATTGGCGAATTGCGGCTTGTTATCGTTCAAATCTAGGATCGTAATGTTGATGGTTGTCTTGGCCAACGACGAGCCCAATTTGGCGACCACTGTTAAACTATAGATCGACTGTTGTTCTCGGTCTATTTTACCATTGGTCCTGAGCACGCCGCTGCGTTCTCCGATTTCAAACATACGCTTCGGATCTCCGGAAATGATAAAATATTGTATATCGTAATTGGAATTCTTCGATTTAATTTTCACCTTGCCGAGCTCGCGTTCTACGTATTCTTCGCGTAAACCGTCGTCTTCGCGGGTTTGAAAAACGTAGTTGTCGTTCTCGAAGGTAAACTCGTCGTCGTTGAGGTTTCGGAAAATTTCCACGATGGCGTTTTCACTCGTCTTCTTACCATCTTTATCGCTCGCTTTGATTGTCAACCGGTGATTGTCGCGTTTACCGGATAACGAAGATTTCAGGTGAATGGTACCGGTCGCTTCGTTGATATAAAACGGCGAATCGTCCGGGGTATCAATTTTATAGGAAATTTCGTCATTGAGATCGGCATCGGTGGCGTATACGTTCAATATGGCGGCACCCGGAGTAGTGGTATCGTTTACGCGAGCGAAATACCACGTCGGATAGAAAACCGGTGCGTTATCATTTGCATCCGATAATGTTAAAAAAACGGTAGCTGTGGCGGATTGCGGAGGAGAACCTTGATCTTTGGCTACGACTTTGATCTGATATGCAGGTATCGTTTCTCTGTCTAGTTTTCTAATCACCATCAACTGACCGGTTACCGGATGGATGGTAAATGTTGACGGATATTTAGCCGCTGTGTCCGGATGCAGCGTATAAATAACGCTGCCGTTGGTACCTTGATCGTGATCGACGGCGGTCATCTGAGTTAGAAGGGAATTTTCGGCGATATCCTCCGAAACGGAGATATTGGTGAAATCTTGCGCGAAATTCGGCTTTTCGTCGTTTTCGTCCAAAATACTGACTTTCAATTGCGTATAGGCCCATTTTGGATTCGGGCCTCCGTCGCGGGCCGATATCTTCAACTCAACGGTGCCGGATTTTTCGCGATCGAGATCGGCCCTGGTGGTAATAAGTCCGGTCTCCGGATCCATATTAAACCACCGGAATTCGTTGCCGCTTACGATGCTGTAATGAATTAACGCATTCACTCCGGAATCCTCATCGGTGGCGGTGATACTAGCGACGTACGTGCCAACGGGGGCTAGTTCGTTTAGTACGGCCGAATATTCGCTTTTTTCGAACACCGGTTCGTGATCGTTGACGTCGTTAACGTAGATGATCAAAAACGACGTAGCCGTCCTGGCCGGCGTGCCTTTATCGGACGCGACAATGGTTAAGTTATATTTATTAATATGTTCCCGATCCAGGACACCGTTGACCCGGATTAGATCGAAACTTTGACCGGATTCCATTCTGAAGTGATGTAATTCATTGCCGGCTTTAATGGCGACCGTTGTTTCGCTATTCAATCCGTCATCCGGATCGAAGACCGAGACGGCGGCGACCACTGAACCATTGACGGCGTTTTCGTCGACCGTCGCGTACGGCGCCGTGGACGGCGAGTAGCTAAATTTGATGAGCGGATCGTGATCATTGGCGTCTAATAAATTCACCGTCACGTAGGCACGTCCGTCTTGCTGGGGTGATCCGTGATCGCGAGCGTATACCGTGAAAACGCAACTTTTCGGGCAACTTTTGTCGTGTTTCGGCTGCTGCATTTGCGGGCAATTCTGATGCGGGCAGTCGAGCACCTCGGCGGTGTAAATATCGCCCGTGTCCGCGTCCACCGAAAAACGACGCTCGGATTCGGCCAAATAATACGTGATTTTCGCGTTATCACCTTTATCGTCGTCGGTCGCCAACACCCTAAGGACTTTCGTACCAACCGGCGAACTTTCGTTTAACGAAGCGCTGTAATCGCTGGTCGCGAAAATCGGCGGATTATCGTTTACGTCGAGGATCGTAACGTTTACTTGTAAATACCCGAAATGCGTCGGAACGCCGCCATCTCGAGCCGAGATATTTAGCTGATAAAACGCCACCACCTCGCGGTCCAACTTATCGGTGGTTTTTAAATACAAATACGACGTGTCTCCGGACGGATTATGCGTAACTTCTAAACGAAACTTATCGTTGGTGTTGCCGGAAACAATTTGATAATCGTCGGTTACTTTATTCACGCCGATATCGCGATCGGTAGCTGTATCCAGGAGGAGCTTCGTTCCAGAGGCGGCGTTTTCCGAAAACGACACCGAAATCGAGGCCTCCGGGAATTCTGGAGCGTTATCGTTCACGTCGATAACCAGCACTCGCACTTCGATCGGATACGTCGGCTGACTAGATAACACCACTAAATCGAATCTGTCGTTTTTCAAAGTCTCACGATCCAAAATCACCGTCGTTCGGATTTCGCCGGTTGTCTCGTTCAATGTGAATTCTTTAGGCGATTCGTTGAATCTATACGTGAAACCAGGTTTAATCGGTATCGAGCCCACGATCGTACCTCGAGGTTGGCCTTCTAATATTTCCAACTGCACCCGCGTATCAACAGCTCTCGATTGCATCTGAGTAGAAAACCCATCCGAATTCGGAGATCTCTTTTTCGCACCCGGGCCCGGACCTTGGGCTGCGATTAATATCAGGCACTGAGCCGTTAAGCAAATTAACGCGCACCTGTTCACGAACACCATCGCGAAATTTTACTTCAATACATCATGATCAATAGAGAGAAAAAAAAACATCAAACAACATCGACACTTCACCACATAAATTCGCTCGTTCATTACCGATAAACCGAGCGAGAAAAATCAAACGCACGAACCCAACTATACGCACTATCGAAATAAAACAAAATCATGATGGTTTATCGAAAATTAATTCATATTAACATTTCGCACCGCGGACGTCTTCGTTTACACGATAAAAAAAGCAAAAAAATCACGTTTACTGACGTTCCGATAAATTTCACGAAAAACCGTTCGCAACGCATCGAACAACACACGTGCACTAATATGTTTAGCTCGAATAGAGAGACTGGTTCCGTACTCTTTTCTACCACTCGACACGCCAGCATAGAAGAAGAATACCTAAGACCAGTTTTAACACAAAACGTTAACTAAACATTCTTTAGAGAGCTCCCTTTCGCCCTTTCACCCATAGTACAATCACTTCACTTATGCGCGACCACTCCACCGGTTGATGCTCGGCCGGCGGCAGATTTTACAGCCCGCAAATAGATGGGCCTAAGTTGAACAACTATTCAAGATGGCGGACATACATTCTCCGTCCTTTTTTTACCTAACTTCCATCTCCGTCCAATCCCCCCCGCGCCGTTTACTATTCTCCAGATGCACTTCGCCAACATACACGCACACAAACACGTACATTGAATACTCGAATTTACCTATGAGACATCGCTCTTCCTCTCCCCCTTTCCGTGTACCGTCGGCTCCAGGTTTGCTTTTTTTTCTCTCTGTTTTACCTCTCCGCAACATATGATAGCTTACATCTTCGTTCGGTATCTTTCACTCTTTCGCATATATTGTTTTTATACTCTTTTTTTTCCTACCTCTTCGTTGCTTTCGATAACTATCCATCACAGTAATAAAAAAATGTTGTGTCAATATCAATCCTCCTCTGACCTGTAGGTCTGCAGGTAAAGGTCATCATTGAACTGTAAAACGCACACCCCTTATTTAACTCACTTTAGCGCGCTAACCATCTAATTAAATCGTTTCGTTG
Organism: Maconellicoccus hirsutus; assembly: GCA_003261595.1. Taxonomy (NCBI): domain Eukaryota; kingdom Metazoa; phylum Arthropoda; class Insecta; order Hemiptera; family Pseudococcidae; genus Maconellicoccus; species Maconellicoccus hirsutus. The sequence goes on from QBDW01001448.1 coordinate 29,094, forward strand.
TTTATTGACATTATGTCGCGACGCGCAACAATAAACGCGTGGTTTCTGTGCGATGAATTAATTGTTTCTTGCGTTTTAAATTCGTAAACAAACCGAGGATACTTTAAGTACAACTACAATTGTATAAACCGAGTGTCTCGTTGAAACTTTGACAGCACTGACAGCAGTGATGTACCCGGTGTGTATCTGACTGCATATGAAACCCTGCCACTCAGGGATGTAACATCAGAAAAAAAAAGTTATGATGGCACTGTACAAAATCGTAAATCAAGTTTTTCTCTTAAATAATTCATTTCAATTGGCGTTAAAATCATCTTGAAGGTCACTCTTATAAAATTAATAAATTCTGATTAGCAAAATGCCAAAATTTCGTCAAAAAATTGATTATATGATTTTGTACTCTACCACATCATGACTTTTTTCAACTTTTTTAAGATGTTTGTATCACTGCTCTGGTAGGTTAATTTACAACTTCTATAAACGTAACATTTGCGATAGTGTTTACTTTAATCGCCTAATCGGAATAAATCAATTAATGAAAAAAATGTATCATAAATGTACATAATTGTATAATTGTTCTAATCTAGATTTCATGTCATCATGATTTTCTTTCAAAGTTCTATTGCAACACTGCCATCAGTATTTCATGGAACACCCAGTACTTACGGATTTAAGGCACGCGTTCATTGATAAGTGATAACAAAAGGAACGTTTTCAAGACGAGTAATACATTTCATGCAGGTTTGTGTAAAATTTCGACAGCGAAACTAATTTGATTTTTTTGCTAAAATTAGGCTATGAATGGGTTTTACGTTCGTTTTCCGATATTCTTTCGAATAAACTCGATCTTGATATGGAAAGAAGAATGTGTTTTTCTCTCAGTCTTCGAAAAGCTGTTTATTCTCGTTTAGATACAGGAATAAGCGAATACATAGTATTGATTCAAGCATTCGTTAATAAAAAAATGTTGCTTCCAGATCTTTTTTAATTACTATTGCCTAAACGAAGCACCTATAGGCTAAAACCCATCAGAAGTGGTGATTTTGTACTTTACAGGTTACAGTATCCATCAATACGACATCTCATTCTGAAACACGTTTTGCGAAGTACCTATCACCTGTTTCGTGGAAAATCGAAGCGTACAGACGGCGAACAAAACGGAACTACTCGTGCGTACCCATGTCACATGGTAAATTAACAAGCTAAAGACTAATTTGTAAAAATATTGCAGCGTAAAAGCGAACACGTACGAAATTTCAATCAACAAAGTTATAGCCATCCGAAGCGGCAATAGTGGCGATCGGCGCAATCATAACTCCGCTAACTGGTTCCTTTTTATCGTCTTACCACCTAAGGATTTACTTTCGTTATATATTATTCATCAGAGAACCAAACGCCGACAAAATGTCTCAGGCGTTTGAAGTTGCGATTGTGATTCGACGCGGTTTCAATGCCGATTATTTTGTTTCAAGAAAATCATCCCAATCGAAGAACGCTGAAAGCGTGTACGCCACTCGCACACCATTAACTCTGGTGCTTTGCGATAAGTACATGAGTCGCTTTTTCATGCAATTTTACTCATGTCAGACCGTCGTTATTGCTGTCTTCGCAGTTAAAACGTAACATAAAACATACTTTTTACTGCTCATAATCTACAATAGCAGGATGCACATCCATAAGTGCAACCGACTCGAAAATATACTTGATGGCCTTCGGTTCTTTATCGATTTTCCATAAATGCATCGACCGATAGTAAATTATACTTATCAAATTCAACGTCGAGGAAAATTTTACTTTAATTATCGAAAAATAGCGATGCGGTTATACCCAATTATAGAAATTTTACGATATTTTCGGCTGCATGTGCAACAACTGCATTTTATATTCATGAAACAAATAATTATTCTCAAAAACACAGGTTGAAGTGACAGAAGAACAAACTAGCAGATTATTTACGGTATTACGCCAGCATAATTTATCAGATTTACTCATAAATTACATAATAATACGGAGTTTACCGGTGCATTGAAAAACATCGTTTAAACAGGTATGTTCACCTAACCTGATATTTACACACTGTCTGAATCATCAACAAGCGTGACGATGATTCTTTTTAAACACATTGTTGATTTTTGTGATCTCGAACCTTATGGTCTTATCTGTTTTAGAAAATTAATTAAGATCGATAATTCGTCGATGTCAGCGTGCTCTGGTGAAAAGCATCTACGAATTGATTACAGTTAATTTCTTGAAGAATATTCTTTATCGTCGCGAAAAATTTAATGCATTAAATTTGACCCCAAGTATTCCTAAAATAAAAAATGCTGTAAATTTGATTTATATTAATTACTAGCGCATCATGTGAGTAACTCTGGAGGAAAAAAACCTAACGAGTTAATCTTACCATTTAGATAATGATCTGACAAATATTTCGCATTAAATATTAGCATACATTTTTGTTTAAATTAACATGTCATTTGGCAAAACAGGTACGACAATTCAACGTAAATAGTGGTTCTGTTTTTTTTTTCCTCTTCTCTTCTTTTGCTGTACATCGATGAATTATCCAGCGTTCAAATGCAATAAACGGTATGTCTAAACTGGGTCGAAATTCTGATAAATTGAACCAGCTCTGAGCGTTGTTAAAATGTATTCTTTGTAGAATTTATTTCGAAAGCCGACAAACCCTAACCTCGATGTTCGTTTCAAATACCATTGATTTCAGCTCTACGAACCGCAAGAATGGCGTATTTCAGATATACGGCTTTACACCAAATTACAAAGACTTTGAAAAAGTTTTCTCAATGTAACAATCACGAAGCAGGTATAAAAGACAGGATGAATGTTCATTCGACACCTTATCAGGTGACGATAAAGTCACAGCATCACTACCAAAATGTCTTTTATGCGTTGCCTATTACTCTCGCTTCTTACACCGTTTTTTCAAAACACAATGTGCTATATTATCCCTCGAGTAAAACGAAAGAATTCACTTATCAATCACATTTCGTTTTGAAATTATCATTTTCAATGCATAACACCCGAAGTTACATCTTAGGTCTTGCATCAATTAACAATACTATCTAAATATTTTTACCGTCCAAATTTTACCTACGCGGTATTCGCGCATGGATTACGTTCTGTAACCCACGTATATTTCAATATATTACTAGCGTGCTATTAAAAATATTTGTCATTCCAGCGAGATATTATGGAAAGGCGCAAAGGAGTGTCATATTTATACGCTCACTCGTAAAATATATTCCTTTCAGAGCAAAAGGCGTCCATCTTCAGCGAGTATTTTAAAGACGGCAACAAACGGAAAGATTCCAAACCGAGAGAGCTGCTCTACATTGATTTATTTTTATTATCCTACGTCACCCTCTCCTCTTCGTTCGGTCCATTCGATAAGACAAAAATCAGCGGGATTTTATTTTTTTAGCCATAGGAGAAAAAAGATACCGTAGTTTGAGAAAAAGTAAAGCGACAGCGTTTACCGGTGTAAGGCATGTTAAAGGTAGAATTGTTTAAATTTCAGACATTAGGTAGTTCTATTTTACCTATTTTTTTTTTTGATGAGATTTATCGATAGAGATGGTAAAAAAAAGAGATAAAACACCCTCGTTTTATAATTTCCGAATCGTTTTGTGTTTTACATCGTTTCACTTGTCGGTGTTATTTTAATAATTTTAATTTATTTAGGTTCGGTTTCACGGGCACAGAAGTTATACATGAATGATATCAAATAACTTTGGGATGTTTCGATTACCTTCGTTTTCTCGTTACACTAATATTTTTACCTACTGCAACGAAATTACTGGTTGTAGTTCGCATGTTAAATGAAACGAACTTATTCACGTTTGATTACTTATTAACAACGCGGTTTAATATTGATAAATACGTTCACCTGTTTTATTTTATGAATTTCTAATTAAAAGACGTCATGAATAATATTCCAAGATGGCGTACTTATCTACTTCTTTTATTCTATATTTTGGTATTTACGTCGGTGAAAAATTTCAAATGACGTTTTTTATCGTCATTTATAAATTACCTGGAATTAATTTAGAAGTGATGAAAATTAAGATGAATGAAACGAATGATTATTTTGGAACATTGTTTAGAAAAAGTAGTAGCATGTTCTTAAAAATAGATTTTTCTTCACCAAAATAATATATGTAGCACGTAGTCAGCAAGTTATACAAATTCGCATACCAAGTTACCAATTTATACTTCAACCAAGAATTTCATCTACATAATGTACTACTACGCATTTCAATAATTTCCATGGTAAATGTACAAATACATTTGTAAAATCGCCGAGCGCGTGGTTTGCTACACATTCCTATTTGCCAGACCAGTTGTAGTTTATAAAAATCGTTTTTTTAATCAACTGGATATTTGTTAGAACAATGATTTGAAAATATTCGATGCATTTGGTATGCTTATTTTTCTACCGAAACACTAATTTTTTCGATAGACATTAACAAGACATAATGTGGTGTTAATGATATAGTATGTGGTGTAGCTACTGTTTTCATGCGGAGAAACGTTTTATTTGTTTAGTAAATAGATGGAATCAACGGTAGGTAAACGATACATGAAATAAAACAATAGCAGGTAGTCAAGTGTGCGAAAAGGTAATATACGAGCAACTTCTTCCACAAACCAAGCTTGTAAAATAAATCATCGCTAATTGTACGCACTCGTGTAAATGTACATAGCGTTGCCAACCCTTAAAACAAACCAATGAGTACAAATTTTAATTATGGTTTCTTTTCCAAGACTTCGAAGCCATTAAGTATTTATTCGTGGAACTTTCTATACGGTAATTTCTTTGGCTCATTACCGCTGTAAAGTGCGAGTTCGAAGCGAATGTGGTGATAAAAATTACACGGATGTGAAAATTTTAATAAATTCCATTTATATTGAACTACACTTAAACGACGCGACGCTTTCATTTAATGAAAAAAAAAATTTTCAAATTGATAAATTATTCCAAGATTTATCATAAGTTCGCAACATCGGAGTCCTACGACGCTATTTTCTTCTTCATTCTGAAAAAAATTACAACAGCTTGAGAGTATTTGCGCGTTGCAATAAATTTTCATCATTTTCCTACTAACCACTTCCACCATGATTGTCTTAAAAATTCTTCCAAACGTCTAAACACAACAAAAAAACATGTATTAGTCGCCGTTGCATAATTAAAGAAATGAAAATTCTTCATTTATCAATCTTACCGAAAATGTTATTCATTAACCATTAGATGGATTTCAACGAGTAAATCATTCATTCCTTTTTGATACTGGAAATACACAACATTTAAATAGAAATTAATTTACGATGAAATTTATCGTTAATAATTTTCAATTTTATGCGTTTAAGAAATCTACTCGAAACGCTTTAAATAATAAATTCGAGTTAGGTTTGTTTGAAAAGTTTAGTCGTAAAGTTGTTAAAATAGTGAAGTCGATGAATTGAAATATTTACCTGCGTTAATAGAAGTATTGTTTTACCTGTTCCTGGTGCAAATCCACTACTTTTGTTCGATTATTGCGTAATTCCTTGTCTCATCCAAATGAGTTATTGGTTATTTTTGATGTTATATTCATAATGTTATATACCAGTGTTTTCTTGGCATTTATAATGTTCCTTGGTGTTTATATTATCTCCACATTGGTATGAATAAACGGTAGAATAAAGCCAAGTTTCAAAGTAAGAATAATCCACGTGTTTTGTAGTTCTTTTGTACCATTTAAGGTACCACAAACAGCCCCAAAAAAGGTTTTCGTGTTCCGAAGTAATTTCTAATAAGTCCACGTTAGTAAAGCAAATGATGAAAACTCAATAAGCTAGTTTCACATTGTGGAAAAATAAGTTAGTTTCGCGGTATAAGTATTTCCTTCGTATGGTAAAATAAAATGCAGTTCAACTAGACATTATGTATTGTACAAAACACAGTAATATAAATGTAAATGCTTACCTTAAAATATTATCTTTATTTAATTTTGTTTTTGTAATTTTTTACACATAAAAAAAACTGTTTATTGTTTGAAGTACTACGAAGATCATAATTCTGCTCGATCAGTCCAGTAAATTAACGTTATCGTAAATGTGTTGTTTTAAGTAAACTGGCACGCAAAATGTAGCAGTTAAAAGTTCGTAATCTTACTATATACAGGCCTGTAAACAAATAATATGGTTAAACGTACGATAATGGTAGAGTACAAGAAAGTAAAGTAAGTCAACCACAGTTTAAATTTAAAGACGAAGTAACAAAAACGAAAGTAAAAAATAAAGCACAAGTTCCCTTCATTCCGCCACTTAAAACTTTACTATTTGTTTGAATCAGGTTCATCAAGTTGTTACAATTTTACGTTTCAAGTTACTTTCAAATAAAGAGTTAGTTCATGAGAAAAAGAACCATTCTCTTAATTTCATTTCATCGATGATATATTTTTACAAACATGCACACATAAAGAGCAACAGAGAATTGTCCAATGTAGTATTGCCATTTCATAAAATGCACAGTACCACGAGTAAGTAGTTCATTTCATGTGTTAAGTACGTATTACTCAAAACGTAGAAATTACGTCATATTAGTTTTATATTCATTAGTCGGTATGTCCATGTACGAGTATTTCCTGCCTACCAATAATATTAATAAACCTAATACGAAGTTAGATATAAAGGGAAAAAAATAAAAATAAAATGATTCGCTACATGATTAGAAACTAATAAAAAATGAGATCAGTTTATCATAATGCAAAAAAACAAATTCCACCCAAAAATACAGAGTATGCAAAGTGAACTCGTCGAGATAGCAAGTTTGAAAAGAAATCATACCGTACCTTACTGGTGATCAATTTTTTTTCTTTTGGAGCCAGGCTCTCCTTTTGGCTCAGCTGGTAAAACTTTAATGCTCATACCAGCAATTAGTTTATCATCAGTAGCCTGTTAAAGATGAAAGATTTGATAAGTCGAACGATAGCTTTAAAAATCTTGATCAATATAAATAAATAAATTATACCTCGATTGCTTTTTGTGCGGATTCGGCACAAGTGTAATACAAATAACCATAATTTTTTCTTTGTAGAATACTGGCACCAGCGAAATTGCCAAAACGGCAGTATACGTCATATAACGCATCCAACGGAGGAGCGGAAGGATGTCCCACGAAAAATAATCTAAAAAAAATTATCCGTAAAAATCCAGTTTTTAAATATGTATAACAATTTACTTACCTCATTCCAGTATTTTCACTGAAGGCAGACTTAGGCAGAACTTTTTGAGGAGCTGGTAATTGAAAATTACAGTATGTAGAACTACTCCATCGATTAGTCACTTCGTCAAAACCAAGACTTTCTGTATTAAAAACAAAAATAATATGAATGAAATAATACATGCATTATATTTTATTCGACATTACCTGTTGAGATTCCTGCTGTTTTGAGTAACGCTGTAGCATCAGACAGCACTTTTGTGAGCGCAGAGAGTTTTTGATTGACTTCACGATTGGGATCTACAGGAGAGACACTTCGATTTTCGGTGATTTGCTCTCCACGGTAATCTCGCTTAGCTCCCATGCTTCCACCAGGAGAAACATTAAAACTTGAGCTCGCTCCGCTAGCTGGTCTATAATAATATTTAAATTTAACTAATGTCGAAATGATAATTGATTAGTTATGAATTTGAAAATTTTACTTATTTAATCCTTTTGATTCGACACATATGTACTCTCCTAAAGGATACTCGAAGCCTTGTAATTTATTTAACGCATATTCCGCCGCTAGAGTGGAATTGTAAGTGGCTACTACATCGCTTCGAAACATCTGTAATATGAAGTTTTGAAAATATTAAAAATTTATTATCATACAGTGTTACCAAAAATGATGTTATACGTTTTGAGAAGTTATTTGTATGTTTCTTAAACCTGGCGCTATGTCGAATAAACGGAATATATGATCTTTATCTAGTTTTGATGAAACAGAAGCATGGAAACAGTCACCAGTTAGATGGAGATCTGTAATTAGAATTATAAATTAAGACCTTCTACAACACAGAAATCCCAAGTTTAATGAACACAGCACCATTATTCATTGTGCGAGGACCATTTGAGTACTGAATAAAACTGGAATCAGATGATTGTATTTTTTCTTTTGGTCGAGCAATAACAGCCTTGTAACCATGCTCGTTCTCACCACTTTCTACTGCTTTAGCTGCCTCATATACCCTAGAAAAATAATTGCAAGAAATTCAAAGCACTCGAGTAACTATAAAGTAGATTTCGCCAATATTCAAAACATACCTTCCGTAAGTTACATAACCAATTCCTTTGCTTTCGTTGCTGTCTTTATGGCGTAATAATTTCACCGACGTAACATCGCCGAATTTGGTAAAATATTGTCTAATATCTTCTTCCGTCGCGTTCTTAGGTACCATGATGAATAAACGAAGATAACGATCTGGATCATCATGATCAGGTCCTCTTGATTCACCTCGACTAAAAAAATGATTTTTTGTATCTGAGTTTCTAGATTTTCCAATCTCTCAAACACGAACCTCTTTGCGATGTACACTTTATAGACACCAGTATGTCCTTTAATAGGTGTATTATTCAATTTTTCCATGGCAAGGGCGGCTTCAGACATTTTAGGAAATTTGACATACGCAACTCCTGAAAAGAAATTTTGTTTGTGAACATTCAAAACGTAACATTAAATATATGAAATATTCACCTTTCGATTCTCCAGAGGATTTATCCTTAACAATAAAAACATCTTGCACTTCTCCATATTGGCAAAAATCATTTCTTAATTCAGCTTCCGAGAGAGGATCCTTCCTGTTATAAACGACAAACAATCTTGAATACGGAGGATCGTCCGTTGTACTGTGTTCCTTCATTCCCCCGGATACCATCGGGAATGTTATGCACTCGATTTAACAATTATGACACTAAACTTGTGAAATTCGTGAATAAATTAATACTTTTACTTGTTCATGTTCAATCGAGATAAATGATTAATAATTTCAACATCTCAACTCGCAGTTATCATTTTTGCCTCCAAGAAAAATTAGAAATATCGGTTTTTGATTTTTAAACAATTTTATTAGTTCTTTTTTGTCATCGTTAACATAGGAGCGTTAGTTGCTAGTTAGCAGATCTGCAACTCTCCGGTATCTGCGTACAGTATAAATTTTTGAAATTTTTCAAAATTTTTTCGTTTTGATTAATAAACTAAAAACTTTCTTTTTTCTGAATTTTTTGTTGTTGAATAATATTAAATTATTAATAATATCTTAAGATGAAGCTATACAATTTTGAGACAGGTCTATAAACCCTAATTCCGTTTGAAATCATAGTAAACAGATAACAGATTAAAAGTTTGTGAAATATTATTAAAAACATCGTTTGATTTGATTTTTCTTTCAGAAAAAAATTTCGGAGGAAGAGGAAAACGGAAAACTCTTGGAAAACTACACTTTTCTTGGTGGTCGCTTGGATTGGAAGATAACAAAAATATAACGGTTGCGAATTTTACGAATTTGATGAACAAGTTTGTTTACGCAGCATATCACCTGTGGTTTGTTAAAATTTGCATTTGAAGGACCACATTATCGTGGTATTAGTTTTTCTTAATTTCTCAAATATCCCTTTGAATTTATGTTGTGCGATGAACATTACAGTGATTTCAAGAAGTCTGAAACTACCTATATAGGTAAAAATACTACAAAATTTTCTACTTGCTGTCAACTTTGCATTAATTTTTATTCTTTCAATTTTCATACGTCCTTGTAGATTGTTTGCTTCAAACACCTTGAGGAACGAAACATGCCAATATTCACGTTTTGATTAATATTCAAAACTACATCCTTATTCTCCTTAAACATCAATATTAGTTGTAATGAATTTGCTAAAAGGAAACTGAACAAGATATGACGCGCATTCAAAGGTTAAGATTAATGTTATGGAAAAATTATCTTTGGCATCGATACTACTGGTGGTTCTCCATCATACAAATTATATCGCGTAGTATACTCGTGATATACACTGGAATTACTTTAGATCCCAATATCGGCTTGACAATAAAACCTAAAACGTTGACGCCAAATACCACCGATAGAACTATGTTATTTCAAACGTTCCTCGAAGAACGCGATTATTTAGCGTACGCTCCGTCAACTCCTTTTACTGATAAACTTATGAAAAATGTTCAAGATTCATTGAGTAAGCATTCGTCATTAACAATATTCATTTGAAGATGGCAATTTCAGTTTTTCAAGACGAAATTAAGTCTGTCGTAGGATTAAAGCGATGAATCAAATTTATAAATTAATAGGATTACTATTTCAATGTTATATATAGAGAAGTTAAAAGATGAATTTTCAAGAGACTTTGAACTGGTAAAACTACCTAACGAAGAACAACTACAAGACTACATGGTGAATCGTGCTACTGATCCGAAACAAGCGGAACCTCCAATGGGAGTTGTTTTTTTGGAACTAGGGACAACCGATACTCTTCCAAATAAGTTGGTCTATAAAATAAGACAAAGCGACGCAGTATTCACAGAACGAATAATTTCCAAAATAATAGAAGGTCCTCGAAGACCTGATGCGCGGTATCCCGAAGAAGGTAATTTGCGTATCTTCAATATTGAAGGCGCTACATTGCGTGGAAATTTTTTTCGATTAGTTACTCCTTCAGTTTATAAGTGACTGATTTTGCTGTACGCAATGAGATCTACAAAAATATCTTCACCCATTTTTTCTATCAGCAAATTTCTTCGAGTTATTACATTGTATTCATAAGTTCAAAAATTCAGCGCCCCTTCAATTTTAAAGTTAGACTGCCATAATAACTTTTTTTACCTATTTACCCTGTAGATCTTGATTATTGGGGAGGATTTACCACTGTTCAGTTATCATTGAATGAAGAATTCATACGCATGAAATCTAACGGGAAGTCTTGGTCTCCTCCCGATGTAAGTTTTTGACCCTAAAATCTAGTTTTCGTTTGTAGGAAATTACAACACAAAAATTATACTTTATTTGACTTTTAGATTCATTTTCAAGCGTTTCCTTATCCTGAGGTTGAAATAAGTCTCATCAAACGTTATCATTTATTAACGTTTTTCTGCTTGGGTCTTATCATTTTTGATATCGTGTTGTCGGTTCCATTTATTACTGCTGTAACTATTGAGAAAAGAAGCGGCGTTAAGGTTATTGAATTTATTTTTAGAAACTCAAATTCAGTGAAGTAGTTAATTCGTTATCGACGAAATGCGATGAAGGATCTGCGTTTGAAAATTACATTACTGAAAAAAACGTTGAAACTTCTTGTTTTAGGAATTGTTGAAATTATACGGCGTAGAAGAATCAACGATATGGCTGTGTTGGTTTTTGAAAGCATTTATTCTTATTTTCATATCGATGACTTTAACAACGATATTGTTCAAAGTTCGTTTTAAGGGAGATGGATCTGAATATGTTCGTTATACAATATTCCCAGTACTGTGGACATTTTTTATGCTATTTAGCATTGCGAATATCATGTTTAATCTTTTTTTATGCGCTTTATCTAATAGAGGTTCGTATTATTCGTAATTTCGATGAACTACGCATATATTTTTGTAACATCGCGTTTATAATTAACCAGAATTATTTTTTTTACAGCTACACTTGTTACCCTTATATCAATAATCCTGCAATACATTCTTTTCGTGTTCAATTTGGCTTTACATGAGATAAATTTCCGAAAAATTTCACTTATCTTATGTTTATTACCAGCGAATAATCTCATACGAGGCATTCAATATATGCGTTTGGCTGATGTGTTTAGTTAGAATTTTGGTTTTCATAAATTAACTAATTGGGTAACATGCAAAAAATTATTATTCTTGAAATTTCATTAGATGTTCATTTCGACTGGTCATCATTAATGAGCTTTCACGACGATGAATTTTTCATGAACACATTTTATAATATGTTGATCTTCATATTTGAAGGTATACTTTATTCATTATTGACAATTTTCCTTAATTATTCGTATCAAAGTCAATCGAGCGTATCTAAAACGGGGATCCTTGATTTTCAGGTAAGTGAAAACTAACAAGTACTTCGAATTTGTTCAAAATATTTAATATGATTTTATTTCGAAATAGGTGTCAATTTTTCGTCCTAAAAAACCTGTCGTTAATTGGTTACAAAAAAACGAATGCAGAAATAATTTCCAAAATACAGTTACAAAATCATTGTACAAAATTTACGACCACGAAGAAAATGACTTCGTAGAATCTCACACGTTGTCGGATCACGAACCAATACTTAAGATTGAAGGATTGTACAAACGTTTTGAAAGTACATATGCTTTAAATGGAATCGACTTGGAGTTTCATCGTAATGAAATTACTGCTATTTTGGGTCATAAAAATGCTGGAAAAACTACTTTCGTCTCAATTTTAACTGGTAAGTTGATTCGAGAATTATTACATACTTACTTGATTACATTTGGTGGCAAAATGTAATACATACGTGTTAGTCAATTTGCCGATCAATCAACAACAGAAGGTAAAGTACATCAAAACAGTGTAGCCAATTACCAGATCTTTTTCTATTTAGTGAAATCATCGATTATCGGTGATCTTTGTTCAACTAATTATTCCTAAAGAATCATTTTCTTCCTATTATAGGATCTGTTGCTTTCACCGATGGATCAGTACACTACAAAGGAGAAGATATAAGCTCAAATTTAAAAGAATTAAGAAATAATTTAGGAGTTTGTTACAAAAAAGAAAGATCTTTCTACTACGTATCCGTACTGCATCATTTAATATTCTATGGCATGGCAAGTATTCTTGTATTATTCACATCTACAACAAATAATTAGTCTATAATAACGTTCAAATAGGGAAAAAAATATATTCGCTTTTCCATCTAGTTGAAAGGACTAACGAAAAAAGAAGCTGAAGAACAAGCAGATCATTACTTGGAAAAAATGGAAATGGAAAGACATAAGTACTTATCTATAAAAAAGTTGTCAAAAATCAGTAAAAAAAAATTGAGCATCGCGATTTCGTTAATCGGAAGTCGTGAGGTGAATATTAAATTCTATTTTTATAACTATCAAGTTGTGGAATCTTTACGACGAGTTGCTTTCATTGAACAGATATTGTTATTGGACGAACCATTCGTAGATTTGGATCATCACTCTAAACGACAAGTGTGGGATTTAATAACGGTTAGTTTTATCTACCTCGATGAAATTATTTTTCTTGGAATAAAAATTAAAAAATTATTCCGCCTATTAGGAGTTGCGTTCAAATCGTACAATAATACTTACGTCGAATTATGAAGAAGGAGTCGACGAGTACGTGGATCGTATTGTTATTTTAGAAAAAGGCGTCGTTATTACTCAAGGAACGCCGGATTTTTTGAAACAAACTTTTGGTAAATTTTGCATGCTCTTATTTCAAATGTATTCGGAGTAGTTGTATGATATTATTATACAAGACGTAGTGTATCGTAGGTCAGGATTATGAAATGATGATTTCCGGCAAAAAAGCACATTATGACGAACCTGGTTCCGTTCATCAAGATGAAATTCTATACGAAGTACCCGTTGAAGAGTATTTTAACTTTTCTCTTTTATTTGGGAATACGCCGTCAAAACAAAAACATCCAGAAACATCAGTTGTAAATTTAAATCTCAATGATATGAAACATGTTAAAACGAAGTAAGTTGTTATAATAATCCTGTAGTTTCAATCTGAAAATTCAATTCTTCAAATTTTCATACCTACTTATTGAAGTATGAATAAATTTTTCATATAGAAATTTAACCTCATCTACAGAAGGTAAATTCAAATACCAAATTAACACAGCAATTATCAACAATGAACACAGTTCACGTAAGAATATCGAATTGTTTTATTTAAGTATGTCAAATTAATTAATTTAATTTTCCACTTACTCGATAACCACTTTTGTAGAATTTGCTGTTCCAACTGCGGGCTCTTCTTCAATAGTCGGACAATTCATATTTTTATTTAGTAGAAAGATCTCATATGTTATTAAAGATTACATCAATATATTCGTCAGAGTAAATAAATGTAGCTGTTTTAAGCCATTTTTCAGGAAATATAGACTCGTATTTTTTCAGATTGTTCTACCTACGTTGATTATATTACTATTAGTGCAGTTTATAGAAAGGATTGACGCGTTATCGTTCCCAATTATGAAAATGTCACCGAGTGTTTATGTGAAACCCAAAGCGATGCTTCATAATACTAGTTCAAACGAACATCTTTACAAGCTATACTCGAATTATCTTACTTCCGAAGGTGTCTCTCTGATAGACTCGAAAAATGACTCAGTTTCCGACAGTAATATATTTGACATTTAGTTATAATAAAATTCCTAAGTTTATTAAACGATATATTTTCTTGAAATTGAAGCGTATTTTACCTAGGTTTGTTAAATTACGCCAGAAAAGATTTGATGGGATTTCGTAGAGAATTACTCTCGGTTTTTGAGCTGGATTCAAAGATAACTACGAGATTGTGGCATAATTTACGCATGCTTCATTCGTTACCTATAACTATTTCTTCGTATTCGAATGTACTTTTGATGAATAATGTGAAAAAAGAATCGGCTGAAATAATAACTTTCAATCATCCAGTTCACTCTACGGTACCACATGTTGAAAAGATTTTGTAACTTCGTGTTTATTAAATAAATAATCATTTCATTTTATTTTCTCAGAAATGCATTACAGATTATGGTGGAAGATTTGAAGTACGCATCAAATTGTTTTTGATTTCGTGTTTAATGTTTTTCATGTTCGGGTATTGTACCATTGACGTCATTGCATATATATTTGAAGCATGCAATAAGGAGGTAACCGAAGGTTTCATGCATGCTCAAATAACATCGGGAGTTTCTATTTGGATTTATTGGCTCACATCATTCATATTCGATTTCCTATTTTTCGTCTTAGTAATCGCTCTTCGAGTAGTTGCTTTTAAAGTACTCGATCAACTTTACTTTTTTAAATTTAATTACGATTTTGGTGAGTAATCTGATAAAGCAATTTTGGCGAATTCATTGAATTTGAATTTAATTTCAATTCTTTAGGCGTGTTTGTATTTTTAACACTAGCAGTCGGTTTAACAGGATTATTCTACGTTTACTCGATAAATTCGATAATACGTTCGACTAGAATTATTTATTTAGATTTGATCACCATCAATTTGGCGTGTAAGTATTATGGACCCATGAAACTGACAGATTCAAATCAAAAACATAAGTAAAGTAAAATAAATTATTGTACATGTAATTACCTATCACGAGCGAGTTATATTTTTAACGAAAAGAATTACATAAATAACAGTGTTGCCAATTTTGAACCATTTTCGTTTCGAATTTTATTGCTTTTATTCGGCAAACAAAAATTAATTTTCTTATAATTTTGTGAATTAATTTATTTCATGGTGTATCAAAAGGCAACGTATGCGCTGGATTTTATTTCTCCATCAAAGAAATATACATACATCCTCAAATAGTTGCTGGAGCGAAGATATTCTCTATAGCGGAGTATACGATTTTAAGTCTTCCATTTTGTAATTTCCTTTGGATCATAGCGCAATACATTTTCCAGTTATATCACAATAACAAATGCAACTTATTTTGTCCACATCCTTTAGATTCTTGGTGTGGTAAATATTTTCATATTAATTTTACATCTTACAATGCGTAGACTTGTGAAATATTACAAATCATTTCTCCCTCCTTGTTTAGAATTACACGCTACTGATCCAGAAAAGCAAAGATTCTTCCTCTTCGATCACCACTATGACGTAATATCGAGAAAATCCATCTCTTTAGGTATACATCTCGCTCTTAGTATCGTTCTGTTTATCATCATAAATTTTATAAAGAACAGAAGATCAAAACCCTTACATGACGATGAACAACAAGAACACGACGAAAGTCATTATGATACAGAAGAGGAATAGAGTAATTCGTTGAAGTGAAATGCTTCGTCTTCTTGAAGAGATTTAAAAAATTAATATTGAGTGCAACCTCTTACGATAAAATGAGAAAAAAGACGGTAATGAAGAAAAGATGTATGAAAGGACGAAAAGAAAACATTCAATTACTTAATATCTGTAAACTTGCTTTGCTTATTTGAATATTATGGATGATAGAATAAAATAATAGTATTTGTTAACTCTATCATGAACTCTAGTAAATTATGCATGATTACGTTGAATAAGCGTATTTCATTGACTTATTTTCAACGTTTCTGGTCTTGTGGTTGAAGATTAGGACTTGGACTAGTTGTCTCAAAATTAATATCCAAGGGCCATCTTAAGAACGCAATGATTCAAAACTTAATTAGAATTGTGAGCAAAAGTAAAATTCATCAATTTACGATGTTAAACACGCTCTTTTTAGTTTTTTTTCAATTTTTTCATTATTTTTTTACTAAATTTTTTTTTACTTGTAATAACATTCAAATTGCGCATAACAAAAATACGCTTTGATAAGCAGTAAGCACCTAAGTATTTTGTATTACTTCGCTGGTAACACTGATAATGTCGCTATCGTGAAGTGGGGAAGGAATTATGTGATAGAGAAATGAAAAAAATAATCAATATTTTGCATATTTATTTGTGTTTGATTGATTGATTGTTTCTTATTGTGAAATATTAGAACAATTGTCATTTAATGTAACGCTTATTACAATAATGAGCGAATATTTCATTATTATTTGTAATTTGACAAGATTCAAAGTTACATAATGAAATCCTTTGGTGACGTCGCGTCATAGAAACATTCTTAAAGTAAGTAAATAATGAATAATATAGATAAATATAGTGTACAAATTCTGAATACTGACGAATATATTACTTTATTATGTATTGATTTCCGTTTAAATTCCAGAATTGCCGTATTGAAGTTGGTTGAGCAATGGATCAAATCAAATCACAAGTTTGTACAGTTGCTGGAAGTATTTCGTTGAAGTGTTTCAATAAACTGACTTTAATTTTCTTTTAGATTTTTCACGTTGTGAACACGGTAGATAAGCTAAATATCGAAGAACGATTAGAAGCGTTGAGCTATTTGCAAAAGATCACCGAAACTTATAAAAGCAAATCGTTGTGTACAGGTATAAAATCTCTATCAGGTTTGAAATCTATTTGGTATTTTATTCCTTTATGTTTTCAAAATACAATGTAGATGCTACCAAGATAGAATCAAATAAAAATTTGAACAAGAATTTCAAACATAAATGCCGCAATCATTTGTGCTTAACGAATAACATCAAGCATTTGAAGAAAATCGCCTGTTTCAAGTGTGACAAACGTTTAGAAAGCGAGTTTCAGTTATTCGATCATTCTCAGACGCACTTGGACTATCCTGTATCGTGCTTACTATGCCGATGCGTATTTCGCAACATCGAAGACTACAATAGTCATAAGTCCACCGAGTGTTATCAGATGAAAGATCGATACGTGTGTAAAGCCTGTCATTGTTCTTTCCCAACGAAGAAAACTTTCCAGTCGCATTCGTTGGATAATCACGGAATGAAATTATACGATAGTTGGTACGGATGTAAACTTTGCCAGGAGATGTTCGAGCAAAAGAAATTACTTTATCATCATTACCAAGAAGCTCATTCGGAGATGAAGTGTCAACTAAAAAAAACCAAAGCGAAAAGTTCCAAGGCGATTTCTCAAGTAAACCGGAATATTGACTAAACAAAGCATACCTTCGGGATATCAATTCGAGCGTAATTTTTCTAGCAAAATGATGGAGAAATCAACGGTAACGAAACGTCCAACGACGAAGATACCGAAGAAATGGAAAAATTCCAATGCGACCATTGCGATAAAATTTTTAAGAAGAAATCCACGCTTAGTGTTCATGTCAAGCGTCATCTTCGTGAGTTAATTTTAATTTTTTTCGATGATATCTTTGCGAAAGTTTATCGTTTTTGTTTTAGGTGATACGGAATTCGTTTGTAAACTATGTAAGAAAACTTTCAACACGTATCGATACTACAAACGTCACCTTCAAAGTGTTTCTCATCAAACGAAAGATGGCCGAAGCGATTGTCCGATTTTTAAATGTGATATCTGCCAGAAGCTGTTTTCGAGCCGTGACTCGTTAACGCGACATCAACTCAGGATACATTTTACCGCTGATAAAAGACTGAAATGCCCGTTATGTGATTTTAAAACCACTTTAGCTACTAGTTTAAGCAGACACGTTAATTTGCACACCGATAATCGTAAATTTATTTGCGACCAGTGCGGCTCGTGTTTTCATACGTTATCCGCCTTAAAAGATCATACTATTTATGTGCACTCGAACGAACGCAATTATAGCTGCGAAATTTGCGGACAACGATTTAAACTGAAGAGCGGACTAAATCGTCATTTTAAAACGCATTCCAACGAAAAAGAATTCAAATGTTTTTGCGGACAGGTTTACAAATTTCGCACGAATTTACGAAGACACTTGATGAGCGCTCATAACATAGTTAGTATTTCAATTAAAATTTTTAATTTGTCGAATTTTAGTAAAAATATCAATTTCGGAACCAAAATATAAATATTTAAAATATTTTTTACAGACCGGTAAGAAAAACGCCGTAACTCGTGTAACAACCGAAGAAGAAGGATACGCTTTAAATTCGCCCAAAGTAGTGAAACAGAAAAGTAAACAATCTAAAGATACGTTGGATATCAATAGACTAGACGAATTCGATATTACATCACTGAGCGACCTAACCGAAGAAGCTTCGTTGAGCGGATTAACCGACGAAGATTTACTTTGCGCCGAGGAAGTACTCCGCGAGAGTTGCAATTTCTCCAAATCCACCTCGGCGAGTACCGAAACACCTCAAAGTCTGAATTCTATCTTAGCTCCGGCCCAAGTCGTAGATCACGTTTTACAACAAGCCAACGAACCCACCTTGCAGAAATCCATCATCGATGATAAACATTTCGACATAATGGCTCAAACGGCGGCTAATTTCGTCAACAACGACTTGCCGCCGATGAACTACCGATCATCGTGTCGTCAATATTTGACTCCGAATTTCGCCGACGTTAATTACGTTTCGCAGGTAGCCAATAAAATCGATAGTCATTATTTGCATTCTTCATTCGGCAGCGGTGCTGCTAATATCATGGAGAATGTATCTAATCAGCGGCCCTGTTCTTCTAATTATTTACCCGAAATACCTGTCGAAGATGAGAATTCTTTTTTTGTTTATGAAATGGTCGAATGATATGGAAGTGTGTTTCGGTGGCTATCCTTAGATATGGGTTTAATTTTAGTTAATAGATAAAATTAACGATTTACCTGGATTTCGCGAAAGAATCATCATGAAATTTACACCACTACTAAGCTTTAACATCGTATGTATCAAGTATCGAATATTTGAAGAATGATACAAATTGTTTTTCACGATCGTTTAAGCTTCGACGAGTCGCAGCTGTTTCAACAAATGGTGCTGCTTGGTAATTTAAAAATCGACCTTGGTGAATACACCGATGTATACGATCTGTTTTTCTTATTGTTAATTTTCGTGTTATTTTATCAAAATCGGGCATATTTAGATTGTCCTTTTATTGCGTTTTGTTGTTGATTGCTTTGAAATCTCTTTTTTTTGCGCGCGCGACTGATGTACTTTTGGAGCTTTTTCATATGGCTTCTTCGATGTAATTTTTTGTATTTTTGATTTAAATGAAATAAAACTTGGATACTAATTCAAGCGGCAGCAGTATTTAGCGTTTAATTGAAAATATCCATTACCATTGATTACGTTCTTGTTTCGTATGTTATTTTTTTTTCATTTTTAAATGTGATATTATTGTATTTTTTTGAATGAAATATAATCTTGTTTACGTGAATTTTAATTTCATGAAATATTTCGTATTTTTACCTTTTTTTCAGTGAATATGTTAATTACGATCACGTATTGAAAAAATGTTAGTCGTACGATTGTCCACGAATATTGCCGACGAATTCCGGAAAAACTCGAATATTTTGTACTGTAAACAGATACCAATCTCGTATTGAGAAAATGTTAGTCGTACGATTGTCTACGAACATTGCCGACATATTCCGGAAAAATTCAAATATTTTGTGCTGTGCATAGATATCAGTGTTTTATTAAAAATATTACGTTATAAATGATAACTTTTCCAACGATTTATTAACTTTTTCAAAGTCTGTATCTTTTCTGTTTCTTCTTCATATAGATAAAAACAAATTTCACTTTTTTCATGATCACCAACCATCATCTTCATCTCCTTTAGTTATTTTTTCAGGTTCTTCTTCGTCTGGAGGCTTCGCATGGACTATTCGAAAATGGTGATTAAAGGAAAATATCAGTAAATCAATAGCTTTCTCTAAGTAATTAAAAATTTTTCGTTGAAATCCCGTTTGACCTACCTTTAGGTTGATCTACCGTCATGTGACCTGTCATTTCTTAAAAGAAGCGATCAAACGACGTGAAAAAATCAACATCAATTGTGACATAAAGTTATATCTTGAAATTTTCAATTTTTTGAGCGAATTTAATAATGATTTTTACCTATTTGTGCCTGTCTTCCGCCAAACAACCCTAAAATCAAAATGTCGATTTTAGTAAATTTCAAGTGAATGTGAAAGACGGTGATATCAGGTTTAATCAATTTTACTTACTTCCTCCAAACGGTCTAGATAATCCAGATTTCGTTGGCACTGCAATGAAATTTCTTATTAAATTTGAGTAACCGACACATAAGATGCATGAGACTTAATGCTATTAATGCTTTGTCAGTTTCTTCATTCGAATAATTAATCTCTTATCTCTTGGCACTTTAATTTATTCTAATTCGCTCATGCGTCATGCCTGGTTCAACTGCGGCTTGCGTTGGTTTTGGTTCTTCCAATGAAGGAGGAGCTGGTGAAGGAGCAGGAGGTGGAGGTGTTCTCGGTGGTGTGCCAGGAGCAGGTGGAATTTCTTCGCTAATGCTTGGTTGAGGGATCGGTACAGGCGGTGCAGCAATTGTATGATGAGGCGGTGAACTTGGAATAGGTGGTCCGTGGTTTGCTGAGTTTTGAATTCACGTTGCCATTACAAGTGGTAGATAATTGGAATAAATATTAAATTAAAAATAATCCATTAATCAATACCGGGAACATTGTTTCCGTCTGTTCTTACAGGATCAGTTGATTCCTCAGGTTTTTTTGGTATACTTTCACGGGCTTTTGAAGATTTTACCGTCACTGTGCAATTTAAATATGTAGTTAAATTTCTTGTAAGAAAATTAATTTACTTAATTCAAAAATTAAATATCTTACTAATCAAGTCAGGGAAAATCTCGGCTAATTCTTTAATATCTTCTGGATTATTTTCTACACGTTTGAGATAAAAAGTATCATGATGCATTAATATTGTAGTAAAAAAAAGTATCCAACTATACAAAAAAATTACGCATTATTTCCTACTGAGAAGAATTTATGTATGTACCTATTTTTATACTTACTGAAATAATTTGAATGTGAAACCCAATACCTACCTACAACACATTGGATACCTACCTGGAGGCATTACATTTTGTATTTCACTTACCAATTATTTTCATGGCAGCTTCAATTTTCTTCTGCATATCTACTATTTCTGGATTAGTTTCATTTCCCGTTTCTAATGGATATTAAGTACATGTCAATTCAAAAAAATCATACTTTTAAAGAAAGTTTAATTATACGTATAATCTGCAGCAAAAGAGACGTACGAGCTTTTGCTTTTTCTTTTTCATAGTGCTCCCTACGTATACGAGCTTGCGCTATAGCTTGCTTCCAATCTATTTCCTTATCAAGGGTTTTCAAATCAACATCTTCTGATGAAGGATCTTGCGGTGGGTCGCCGGAATTTTGAACGTGCGTAGACGCCAATGGAGGGTCCGGCGCTCGGTACTCTCCTGGATATGTTCTTCGTGGTGGAGAAGCATATGGTTCTTCATTATCCGACGATACAGGTGATGAAGGTAGAGGATCGTGTTCAGGAGAAGATAACGGTGGAGGTGGGTACTCATTAAATACCCTTGGAGGTGGCGAACGCTCAGGTAGAAAAGCTGAAAATGATAATTTTATCAAATGTTGGTAGATAAGTAAGTACTACAAAGTACATGAGTCTAAATATTATTTTGAGGAATTTAAATTTGATTGAAAAATCTAATATTACCTGAATGCGGCAGCGGCGATGGCGGTGACGGCGGTGACGGTTGATAAGAACTTGCAGTACTTCCTGGTACTTTGTTTCCTGTTGGCGTTTTACCAGATTCTTTCATTCAAATTGTATCGATTAGTAAAAAGATATAACTATGGAATATAAAAAATATTCCCTTTACGCAGATGGTACCTATACTTAATTACTTACCATCTTCTTCGTCGCTTATAAGATCTTCTGGTTTGATTACGAAGTCATCACTGTCATAATCTGAGCCCGAACCTCCACTGGAATCAGACGACGATGACGAATCTGAGCTTTCGGACTTATGTCCGTGATTATTTACCGCCTCTTCTTCCTCATTCGCTTCTTCCCCGCCCCAGTCATCATCGCCACCACCCCCGCCATCGTCGTCATCACCCCATTCGTCATCTTCTGATTTTTGAACGTAATTCAAACATTTCGTGAATTAATAAGAACTTTATTCGATAAAAGTGACCTATATAACATATTTGTTTGAAGTTGAGTTTACCTTCTTGAGCCACTGAAAATGAGAAAATAGGTATTAATTGGATTTGTTACATTTGATATAACATAGTGTTAAATGAATCAAGCGTAATTATTAAGGCATGATTCTTCTTTAATTACTTGCAGCGGGTAGTTTTCCAAAAACCTCAACAAAATGTCTCAATGCGGCTGAAGAAGATTAGAAATAGATCATTTATACAAATTAGGAAAAAAACAAGTGTACAGAGAAATACTTGTTTCTGTATCTGTCCAGAACATAATAGCTTGTGGTAAATCCGTTATTAAAGAATCCGTTTCCCCTGGAGAATCGAAATTTAGAAATAGGCAACTTAAAATACATAGTTCCAGTTCCAGACACCACTATCTCATTTCATTGTTCTCGAACAAAACAAGCATTCATTATCACTCACTGTAAATTGTGTATCTTTCTACCATCAAGTCGGTTTCTATGTTGAAGCCAGGTTTATCTCGAACTTTGAATTTTTTTTCAATTGTTTTCGCTTTACGGTTGAAAAGATCTTGTAATTTTACTCGATATTCTTTTAATACCTTGAAAAACGCGTTTTTCACTTTTTCCAAACCTGAAATAAATATCGAAATTATTAAATTGGTGATTTCAAAATTTTTTTTCCTCAAGCATACTTCGGTAATTTTCTCTCGTGTAAACTGGTATGTGTTCTTTCGCTAAAGGCAGAAAGTAATGAGATTTTATATCTTGCCATTGCAAACTAAACACCGTTCTTTTACTGGAGACATTTTCTGTTGGTTAAAAAGTAAAATAATAAAGTTAGTTTAAGAATTGATTGTAAGCATGTCAAGAATAATATTTCTTTTTACCTAATATTTTAAATTTGGAAAATTTTTTATTAAAGAAAAGATGTTGATCTAAATTTTGTATAAACTGTTGTAATCTGAAATGCACCCATTGGAGAGTTTCTGTTGAAAATTTCGTATTAGTTTGCCAATATAATGAGATATTCTATTCTAATGAAAATAATGAGCTGACCTTTTTGAATAGATTCCATATCAACGGGTTTCACTATGAAATAATCAAACATAAAACTTAAGTTAAGACTTTATATTTTCCTTATATTTCTTCACGCAAAAGCAATATTTTGGTAGATATAAACGTAAGTATACCATTTGCCCCTTGAAAAGGTTTAGTAACTAGCATCAAAAATCCAGTTTGCTTTGCAGAATCGGTAGATTTTGTTTTAGGAGGTTTCGCTGCATCTTTTATTGATGTTAAACCTTGAGCAAAAAAAGTTGTTGACTTGGTACGTAGTTTTCAGATTAAATAAGTTTTAAGGTGTCAATAAATCTATTAGTGTATCTACTTACTTATGCACAGTATAAATAAAATTTTCACTGAATTGTGAACATCCATGATGAAAGATTCATCAACTGCGTAGTTCTTTCTTTTCTGTTCGCATTTATTTCAACGTCAATACGTGTATTTCATTTTTCGCGAAATTGTGGCTTCCTAATAGAAAACATATGGTACATACACATGTAGCTGAGCTATTAGAAATTTTTTGACAAAAGATTAATGCAGTCAGCAGTTCATGTGAAAAGTCATGATTCACTTTTTTCAGTTTTTTCAAACAAAATTGACGAGCTATGTAAGTTACGAAATTTCAGTCGATTTTTTATTTCGTTTCTATGTTCAACTTTTGATGAGCTTTCATTTTATTGTCAAATTAATTAAACATCTTACGAGTAATATTATCAATAATAGTACCAAAAGTGTTTATTTGAAATCCTGCCACTCAGGGATGCAACATCAGAAAAAAAAGTAATGATGGCGTTGTACAAAATCGTAAATTTATATAAGTTTTTCTGTTGAATAATTCATCTCAATTGGTGAAAAAATCATCATAAACGTCATTTTTATAAAATTAGAAAATTTTGATTAGCAAAATTTCGTCAAAAAATTAATTATATGATTTTGTACTTTATCACATCATGACTTTTTTCAACTTATTAAAAATGTTTGTATCACTGCTCCGTGAGGGTTTCAAATAAACACCTGGGAAAATGATAAAAAATTGAAAAAAAAGCATTAATAAGGTAGCTCTACTTATAGCCTACTACCTTCATTTTTATGACGATTTAAAAGATTATATAATATGAATATATATCATAATTAATTAAAATATTTATAGTCAGCGAGCATTGAGAAGGTGTATTTTTTTACATAAAAATATTATATATACAGGATTCGATGAAAAAATGAAATAAAAAGTTTTCTAATCCGAAGATTACCCTTTTCTAATGAAATTGGATTAATAACAATCTGAGTTTTACGTTTTGCTTACATATGAAATAAATAAAATAACGTTAAACTATTTATTCTGCGGTGATGGCACTGGCGACGCTTCTCCGGCATTTCTTTTGAGAAATGCTGGCATCGGTGGAACGTAGCTGTACAATGACCAAAAAGTTGACTTTGCGTATCCGAAAGCAGACCCGATGTAACCTTGTTGAGGGGCATTTTCTTCTGCACAAATATAAATTTGCTTGATTTGTTTGGAAATAAATCACTTATTTTTATCAGACTTTGCGTTACCATTGGATTCTTCACTTGATTTAGGTTTCGCTGGTTTTTCCGTTCCATCTGAAATTATATCAAGTGAATTTAAAAGGTTGGAAATTGAGTTTAACAAGCATCGCGATGTAATGAAAAGTTCACCTTTTTTCTTTTCACCCTTTTTCGGTTTGCTTGCATCTGAACTCGAGGAATCTGCATAAAAAAGTGTGAAAAGTGAATGACTGAATGATACATTTTCAAAACTGTTTAAACAAGTAAATAATTAGAAACCTGACGACTCCGAAGAGTCACTATTTCTTCCTTTTCCACTTGTTCGGTCTAGCAGACAAAAGTGATACATTTGCGTTCTCATAATTAGTGTACTCGTATTTAATTAAGTGATCTAAACTAGAATAAATTTTACTTGAAGTTGGGGTAACAGGAAGAACATGAATTGGTCCAGGAGTTGGATGTTTATGTGATGTGGTATCTGAGAAAAAAGAACGACTGTCACTGATACGTCTCTTCATTATAAAGCAACAATGAAATGTGTGTACAAACCACGCGTCACGTAATGTTCAGCATCACTATGAGAATGTGAAACTAAAGGCACTTGATGGATTTGATCTACGTAAAAGAAAAATTTGATAAATTAGTTAAAAAAATTGTTTTTACGTTGAAAATGCGCTCAAGGTAAATTGCAATCCATCATTTTAGTAGAACTATTTCTAGGTTTGGGATAAGGTACCCCTACCTACATATTTCTAAATTTATATTTAAATAATAATATAATTAATTTGAGCCATGAAAGGCCTTAATGGCGACATCAAAGCAAACGATGGCATCACCTTACTGTCAGATTTCGAGCATAATTAAACCTAGCAATTTATTTCAATCTGACAGTTTAATAATGCCATCTATGTAAAACAAAACAGAATACTAATTTATCGTAGAAATCAACTCGTAAATAGAAAAATTCAACGACGGCTTCAATAATTAATTATAAGCCTAGTTTTCAACTGAAACGTCGTCAATTGTATATCTGAAACTTTACCAGAATTATCTCGATTTTCCAGGATGCTGTCTTTTTGTAATTTTTCGCGACCTGATTAAACAACAACGAGTACATTCAACTTCAAAACCATTATAAAGAAAATGCCATCTTAAATACCTCTAGAAGAGTTACTTCTGTCGTTTTCTTTTTTCTTGATATCTTTTTCTTTCAAATGATGGGAACTATCTGAAAATTAGAAAACAATTTTATTATACTGTGCATTATAAAAAGTACCTGATGAAAACAATTGCAAAACGACCTGATGACGAGTTATTTTGTTTACTTTTGCTGCCATTTGAATTACCGATGTCTGAAATATATGAACGAAGAATTAAAACGAAATGCTGATAAAAGTCGCTAGATCTATTTATTTAGTTATCCATCTAGAAAAGAAGTGTGGAGGCGTAGTTTTATGCATTTCTATTTTACTGACGTTTATTTCCGTCATGAGAATCATCTTTGGAATGAATTTCCAATTTCACTGGACTAACAAGATTTAAAGTATGATGGTGATTCATTTGTGATCCGTGACTTTGATCACTTCCATTATATTCGATATGTTGTTCGTGCACATTGTGATTCTTTACTGCTTCTATGTCTCCAGCTAAACGAAGGATTGTATCGATTGTAATGTTATTTGTACTTATTTCATGTTTTAAAATTTCATTTTGATTACTCGTATTATGTTCCTCTTGAATTTTACTCTTATCTGATTTATCTTTAGATCCTACAGTTCAAAAATAATTGAAGTTAATCAGCACAGATATCAGTAGGTGAAATGACAAGTTACTATACCTGCCGAAGATGAATTAGAATGGCTAGAATTCTCCTTTTGTTTCTTAGACGCATCTATAAGATTAAATATTTAAGAAATGCGGGTTTAAATGTGTGTTGTTGTTAAAGCGAGTGCAAATGTCGAAGTCCAGAAACGTACTTACCAGCAACGACAAGTGTTTCTTGTTCAATTTTCTTTGCTGTTGGTTTATTTTCAAATTCTGCAGACAAGAGATAAGAAATTCATTTGTAAACAGTGTTGCCTTTTGTAATTTAAAAAAATCAACATTTTTCAGTTGATGGAAATGTGAAGGTTTCTGATTTAAAATAACAGCAGACAATGGAAAGTATCACCACAAGCTGCATTATTACCAATTATATTGCTTTCGTCATTAAAATCATTATTAAAATGTCCTACTTATGTTCTGATCACGATAGTTTTAGTAGGAAATAGCCATCGCACATAAATTTTACCTTCCGATGACGAACGACTTGATTTCTTTTCTTCATGATTTGTAAATAACGGCAACGGAACTTGGGAAAAAAGTATTGAGAGAGTGATATAGATACTCGTATCGCATTGAATAACTACATATATAATCCAAGGATCTACTAATTACCAATCACTGTTTCTGGATGTGTTACTCTTTGACCAGATTGATTTCCAGATCCTATAGAAAAATTAAAAAATTAATATCTCTATCTACCTCGTACCTACTTTCAATTCCATTCAATAGATGTGATGAAAATAGTATATTAGTTTAATACCAGAAATCGAGCGGTTTGATTTATCCTTATTCACTTTAGGAGGTTCTGAAAAGATGTGAAACAAAGAATAATTGTTGATCAGTGTAAAAAATATGCAACTTGAACTAACGTGGAGTTTTCACTTAAGAATGGATGAAATAAAAATTGAGCATGTTTAGGTACTTAATACTTACCCAATAGTAATACAGGTTCACTCATTTTATTATCTGATTTATCTTTGGATTCTATTGGAAAATGTATTTATTTTATCAATGATACCGATATGTTCATTCGCAGAAGTTGAAATTCATCAAAGTACGTACTTGAAACTGAACTATTTTCCTTGTCTATTTTCTTTGAATCAACTTTCAATAGACCTGATTTATTTTTAGATTCTGTATAATACAATATTATAATTATCAATTGACTAACTTTATCTGTAATAATGCTAAACGTAATTATAAATAGAGGTAACACAACACGCACCTGAACTTGCACTATTAGAATTTTCTTTAGGCGAATGTGGAACTGACTCTGGATTAACTAATAAAATTAGTGATTGATATGGATCAAATCGATCACTAACAATAGATCGTGTTACTTATAATCCCGAAAATAAGGAAATGTTACCTACCAAAGATTACCACTGGTTCAGTTTCCACATTGTGAGATTCGTTTTTGGATGCTAAATCAAAAAGTTATTTTGATTTATTCGCTAATTATTATTATTCAAAATGTGACAAAAAAATATGAATGATAACGCACCTGATGATGAGTGCTTTGATTTACTTTCCATTGATTCTGAAATTATTATTATTTTACAAACTTTATTTAAATGGAGTAGATACCTTTACGTGGGTATTTATTACTTTGTAGCATACTTAATCAAATTGATATCGATTACTTAAGTAAAAAAAAATGAACAAGTAGGTGAGCAGATAAGCATTACCAAATAATTTTATTTGATGATCAGCGGTTCTTTGATTTGATGCATTATCAATTTCCATCTCTAAAATGGATTTTCTATATAAGTAAAGGTACATATTTGATGTTACCGCAGGTTTGAGAAAATAGTATTCGAATACGAATGCCGAATATAGGTATTCGATTACGCAGTATTCAGGAATATATGTGCCGAATACAAGTATTCAATTACCTGTAGCGCCGAATACAAGTATTCAATAGCTTCCTGCTTACTCCCTCTGCCACCCGCTTACGTTCCTCACGCTTACGTTATATTCGTGTATTCGAATGCAAGTATTCGGTGAATATATGTATTCGAATACAAGTATTCGATGAATATCTGTATTCGGTGAATATCTGTATTCAATCAAGTACAATCATCGTATTCGAATACGCCCAACCCTGCACATTAGGTACAGAAAAGTTTTGGAATTTATGTTCTCATCTAACGCACCTGAAGTCACTTTGATGTTTTCCTCGTGCTTTGTTGCCGATGAAGAATCTGAAATACCTAAAAAATAGGTGTAATAACAAAAATTAGGGAATTGTTGAGTTGATATGCATGTACTTAAGCTACTCGACGGATTTCATGAGATACCATCTTGTACGTAAATATAAGTAAAATAAAAATAAGTATAAGAATGATTCATATAAAGACGTACTCGTAATTAAGCCTACATGAGATCGAGATTTATCACTGCTCTGATGAAGATCAGCCTCTACTATAGGTGCATGGTGTAACGCATGTTGATTATCTGATTCTGATTTATCATGAATGTTGTCATTTGTAGTTGGAAATTGTACAACGTGAATAATTTCAGGTTCTTTTCAGTCATAGGAAAATCGTATAAGGCATCTTGTACGAGATGGTAGGTAAGATAGCTAGTACAAGGTAGGTACCTTACCGACATTTCTTTCCTTTTTACTCTTTTCTGATTTTGATTCATCACTAGATTCTGAAAAAATTTCAATTATTGGAATCGCGTAAATTAAACGGGGAAATTATAAATAACGCAGAAATTCCATAAATTAACTACCTGAAGAAGATGAACCAACTTTTTTACTTGGAGGAACTACAACTGAACCTAAAAAAGAAATGAAACGAAGACTAAGTACATAAATCAAGAAACAATCTGCAATTTTTTATCTTTTAACAAAACAAACGTTCGTGTTCATGTGTTGGTTGAACTTGAATTGATGTCTGTGCTTCTTTAGGAAGGTAGTAACACCCTTCGCATAAAGTACCTGTCATTACAATTAGTAAGAATTTTTGGAATTAAATGTCTCGTCGATTAGGAAATGTATTTTCAAACCGGGAGGTGGATAATCCTTTTCGCCAAATTTTTCATCTCTAGAAGGTTTATCTTCACCTAAGAAACCTGTCAAGATATTTTCAAGATTTAGTTTATAATTATGCATGCGTTAAGTAGCACAGATGAGTACTATGGTAAGTAAATATACGATATGACTCACCAACGTTTTCTTTCTTTTTACTACCCTTTAGTTTTGACTCATCGGATTCTGTGGAAAAAATTCAATTACTCATATGCATTTGTAGTTTTGTACCTACTTAACTTTCGTTGATGGACGAACAAAACGGAAAAATTACATAAAACGATGAAAAAATGCTAATTACCCTACCTGAAGATGAACTTGATTTTATTTTTTCATTTGGAAGAATAGCAACTGTACCAGTGACGAGATAAATGCAAGAGAGAAAAAAAATTAAGTAGAGATTAAACACGTCATGAAAAAATAATCCATAGTTTTTGTATATTTTAACAAAACCAACGTTCGCTTTCATCATGCTTCGGGTGAACTTGAAGTGACGTCTGTGCCCCTCCAGCATAGTAGCATCCTTCGCATAACGTACCTATCATTACGATAAGTAAGAGTTTTTCGAATAAAAGATATTAAAATTAATTTTCGAACCCGGAGGTGGATATTCTTCGTGTTTTTTTTTAGAACTGAGATGATCTTCTTTATCTGAATTTTCTCTTTGAACAGTAACGGTGTTTTGGTCCTGATTTGTTGTTGGAATGTGAGTTTGTTCAGTATAAGCTACGCAATCAAATTATTTCGTATATGTAACGAAGTTCGATTAAAAATATCAAAAAGTTGGATTGAAATTTACGAGTTTTGGGTTTTGTTTTGTCTCTATTTTCTGATGCATTTCCGCTTGAATCTGTTTAAAGAAGATGAATTAACATGTAACCTATTTTCGCAAATTTTTACATCCCACAAAAGCTTATTTTACCCGAAGAAGATGCAGAATGATCCACAGCGTTGATTGGAACTGGGTATTTTGGCTTGTGTACTACAATTCGATGAAATAATTGAAAACAAGTAATAATGAAATTATTATCGCGAAATTAAAACTCACGACGCGACGTGTAAAGAAATTGGCAACTTTTAAAATATTGTCGTTTCTCACACTACCTGTCTCTAAAAAAATTTTGGGTGTTAGATGGCCAAGTGGTATTAAGCCATGTGTTGTATTAACCGATATAAATTTAAATTCCAGTCCTTAGAATTACCTCAAGTCGTTATCAAAACGGAGAAATTTACGACAACGCCATCGAACTAGTGATTTAAATTGCTAGGTTTTTAAAGTTGAGCTCGAATTCAAAAGTTAGATGAAGTTGTCGTTTGCTTTGACATCGCCAATATTTGAAATAATATCAAATTGAAGTAACTTATTCGCAAATTCGAACATTTTCAAATCATAATTTCGGGTTAATTTCATTTTTAAAACAATAAAATACTAGATGATGCTTCATCAGATATATCAAAGCATAAAATTTGCTGATTGATTTAAATGTCATATGTAGAAGTAGATATACTTCCAAAGCAATACTTAGTCACCTATGTCCCTCTGCTTGAATTTAAAAAAAGAAATTACACCTATTAATTGTTTTAGTTGAGATTTTTAACTTAAACATATTTTTAAAAAGGAATTGACTCAATACTAACGATCTTGCTTATTCTCAGTTTGTTCAAGAAGAGAAGTTCTCTGATCAGAGGGTGGTCGACTGAATTCAATATTTTGAGCGGCTGAAATATAAAAAATGAAAAATTTTGAAAAGGTACTGCATACTAATTGAAACTTGCATTTTACCTCGAACTGGAATTCTACTGTTTCTTTTATCTTCGCTTTCCTCCGAACTACGGCTAGTTTTACTAGATGCTTAAAAAATACACAAGGAAATAGGTACTTGAATAAAAATGAACAGGTAATAATATTTAGATATTCCGTAGAATAAAGCTTAATTCATAGAAAAACGATTAGGCATTGTGGCGATTTCGGATCAACACGCCAACAGCAATTGGAAGACCTAGGACAATCTCCTGCAGTTTCCTGAATTTCCGAAGCAAAGGTAGATTCATAGATGCAAAATGAGTCACCGTCTCTCATGAACATTTTTATATGCTCAAAGAAAACCACAACCACAGTACTTCTGTACTTGACTAATTATTAATTAATACAAGTAGATCATTTCGAATTAAAATTAAAAATTTTACAAGAATAAAATTTCCATTCGTTTACCTGATACGTTGGATGCAGATATTGCTGTACTTTCAAACTTGGCTAAAATAAAATATAAACTTAAAATTCATCAAGTGAAAAATTATAGAAATTTTAAATAATAATAAACGATTGGTAAATTTTCCAATTATAAAAATTTTTAATTACAAGACATGACGTCATATATTACAATAAAAAATTCGGTACCTACATCGATAGAATGAATTCTCATCGCAGCTATAACCAATAAAATTAAATTTCAGAATTTTTCACGAATGAAAAATTTTGTGTAAAATTTAATGCTTATTTTTCCATTTCATTTTGTCACGTCATGATATGATACTAATTCAAAATTTTGTATTTTATCATTGCTTTCTCGTTTTACGCAAAATGTTTGCCTCATGACGTCATGTCTTTCTTATTGCGAACAGACTACAGTCTATTTGAATTTGAATTTAATAGAGAATAAATTATCTCTATAAACGAATGAATAGGCTATACAAACATTCATTCTCTGCTGCATAGGATACGTCATCTGAAATGTTGAATAAAAAAATCGATGATCAGTTAAAGAAACGAAGTAGTCGTTACAAGAGAATACATAGCCTAAAACATGATCTTACTCGTCACTGGTGCTTCTTTATTCAAAATCGCATCATATAAAGTTTTCAAATGGTCTAGTTACCAATGGTAAGTTAGAAAATTGCAATAAAGATGAATGATATTTTACGAATACTTACCTCTCAAGTTTTTATCATATGCTTGAATATCGGGATCATTCTCGTTACCCTTTCCTTTGACTGTCAACTTATCGGTTAGAGTTGTATAGCTAGCTAAAAATAAAAAAATTTCATTTCAATTTACTCATATATTATTAGTAGATAGATATATGTACCTAAATTTATCATTGGTATCAAGTATGTGTAGGTGACTGGATGCAGGGTTGGGCAAATAGAATTCGATTCACAGTACTTGGAAATACAAGTATTCAGAATACTTGGTAATCGCGAATACAAGTATTCGATTACTTGTATCACCGAATACAAGTATCGTAATGTTACAATGTAAACATAAAATAGCTTGCTACTTAACCCCTCTGCCACCCGTTCGCGATCCTCATGCTTACGTTGTATTCGTGTATTCGAATACAAGTATTCGGCGAAAATTTGTATTCGAACACAGGTATTTGATGAATATCTGTATTCGAATACAAATATTCGGTAAATTTGGCGAATATCTGCATTCGAATACAAATATTCGATCGAATATAGTAATTGTATTCGAATATAAGTATTCGGCGAACATCTGTATTCGAACACAGGTATTCGAATATTTGTATTCGAGAATACAAGTATTCGATCGAATACAGTAATTGTTTGTACGTATACGAATATTCAGTAAACATCTGTATTCAAGTACAAATATTTGGCGAATATCTGTATTCGAATACAAGTATTCGATCGAATACAATAATTGTATTCGAATATAAGTATTCGGCGAACATCTGTATTCGACAACAGGTATTCGACGAATATCTGTATTCGAATACTTGTATGCGAAAATGCAAATATTCGATCGAATACAGTAATTGTTCGTATACGAATATTCGGTAAACATCTGTATTCGAATACAAATATTTGGAGAATATCTGCATTCGAATACAAGTATTCGATCGAATAAAATAATTGTATACGAATATAAGTATTCGGCGAACATCTGTATTCGAATACTTCTATTCGAAAATGCAAGTATTCGATCAAATACAATAATTGTATTCGAATACAAGTTTTGATCGAATATAATGACTGTATTCGAATATGCCCAACCATGATAGATGTACTTAACGAGTAACTACCTACTTTTAAAATCATTCTCAACAGTTTTATGCATTATAATTTTGCCTTGGATTTCTGAAACTTGTTTCCTGTACTCTTCAGCGGCTTTTACACCAAGATCAGTCAACTTCTTGTACTCTAAAATGAAATAAATGATTATTTGATGTAAGCTTTTTTTCTAGAAAAGGAAGTTATGTACTGATGATAAATTTAAAAAAATATATCTTCTTACCTTCTTTAAATTCTTTGGCTGAGCTTTTATCATTTTTAATTTTTTTAAGAAACAGGAACTTCTTCAAACGAAAATCAACCTTTTCTGAGAAAATAATACAGAAACATTATTGAAATTTGTTTGCGATATTTAAAAATTTAACCACGCTTTCATACGCAATTACTTATTATTTCATTATGCGAATCTGGTTTAGTAAAACTGGTACTCAAAGAATTCACCTTCGTTAAAAATTTATCCAACTCTATAGCTAAGGTTTTTATTTTAGTAGGAGATTCTTCTGTAAAATTATCAACATAAATTTTATTACACTGAGAAAATTGAAAAAATTACGTCTTCTATTGAAAGTTGATTACGCGTGAATTAGATAGATCACTAAAATCTACAAAAATTACCTAATTCACCTGGATCCTTCTTTTTAAATGGCCACGCCGAAATCCCAGGACTGAAGTCTATTGAATTTCAAGATTTTTATTTCTGTGTAACGTAGAAGTACTTATTTTAGTTACCAATGAAAGAGCTTACCGATTACAACGATGAATAAAAACAAAACCACTTTATTAAAAAGCATTATTTTGGTGAATATTTTTCGTGAAAATTTTCCAAGTCCCTTGCTTATAAGATTTTTAAATTTTGTTAATGTCGAAACGCAAGTATACAAGTCGACGACAATGCGTAATCAAAGCTTTGCGCGTTGAAATGAGTAATGAATTATAGACATATTTTTAGTGTTTAACATCACACAATTGTGTATTCTTGAACGTCACGCTTTTCGTCGTAAAAGTTTGTTTAAGTGTTTCGAATTTCGATCCTCGATTGCACTCTTGTACGTTAACGAGGTTTTTCGAAAACGAAAAAACTTATTTTTTCACGATTAGACTCGATCGTGAAATCATCTCCGTCCAAGTATATCTAAAGACAGTAACTGGATAAGTAGGCCGATCGATTCGGCCTTTTTGTTCAAAAAAATTGAAATTAATGTGGTAGTTACTAGTTAGGTACTGTTGAGATACGTTCATGACCAAAATTTCAGACCCCTACCCCACCCCCTTTTTGAGAAAAAAATTCCTAATTGAAAAACAGATAGGAATTTTTTTCTCAAAAACGGTAAAAATGGGGAGGTTGAAATTTTTGTATGTGGTACACCTTCATGTATGGTCTATACGCAAAAATTGAAAATCCCCCATTATCATTTTACTTCCGCCAAAATACGTTTCTTAACTGTTTTTTTCAATTTAACTACGGTCTCGTTGAGTGAAAATTTTGAAA